>JAASGH010000014.1:0-148593 GCA_023334155.1 Globisporangium heterothallicum | reverse complement strand
TCGATGGCAGACCACTCTGTGGTGCTCATGCCAAGGGTCAGGAAGGAGAAAGATTCATCAAGTGCAAGGAGGATGGCTGTCAGCGAGCTCCAACCATGCGACGCTATTGCGCCGAACGTGGCCGAGCTCGCGGATTGCTTCGTCCGGATCAATGTGTTTTCTGGAGCTGCTGCCTGGAGTGCACGTTTTGCTGCTGGAGAACCTTGCTAGACCACATCCGCAGAGCCAGACAGGTCGAACAAGCGTGTCGACTGCGTAAGTCACGAAGCGCATTGGGACAATCGTACACGATCGCTCCTTTCTTCCCTCTTCTCTCTCTCTCTCTCTCCATATAATCAAAGGCAAGGAAGGATTGAAGAGTGTTCATACATTTTTTCTGCATGGGGGATTAAATAGTAGTCTAACAAAGTAAGGAGCATGGTCGCTTTTCGGAACCGACTCAGGGCAGATTGTGGATAAAGAAATCGAGGCACTCGTCCAGCCAGGGCAGATCAGCATCGGCATGGTGCGTTGGGCTGGAGGACTCGACCGCGTGCTTAAGGGGATCCACCTTTGGGAGTTCGGAGCGATACCCTTCAAGCGCAGCGTCGTCGTCAAGCAGGATGGTGTCGTCCATAAGAAGCTGCTCAAAGCTGCCGAACTTGAGAGTTGTGGTGAACGATTGCGAGCGCTTGTCCGCGACCAGCGTGGTGTTAATCGTGGACACATCGACGACCTTGATCTTGGACAGCGGCGACGGCGACGACATGTCGACACCCTTCGGGGACGAACTTGCCTGCTCGAAAAGCGGAGAGCTCGTGTAGTACATCTCGGGCGACGACGCCATCTCGCTCTCGTCGTGGCTGATCTTGCGCGTCGTGCGCAGTCCGCGCTGTCGGCGCTCGAGCTTCTGTCGGTATTTCTGTGCATGGGTCATGGTCTGTCTCGTGTTGCGCGTGCCCACGTACTCCGCAACGAGTTTCCACGGACCATTCGGGTACAACCGCTTGCCCTCGAGGAAGCGGCTGTGCTCCACTTTGGTCCACACGCCGAGTCCCTCTTCGCTGATACGGCGGCGTTCGCTGCGACGCGCGGATTTCTTGCGGCGGCACAGGACACTGGAAGACACGTCTGCATTGCAGATAGACATGGCGGGGGTTCTTGTCGACATCGCAGCTGCTTTTGGGTGTGTCAGCAGGTGATGAAGTGCCGCAAAGGACGGAGTGAGCACTTGTCGGTGAATTCGGAAATGGCGCTTTCATGGACGCCAAACAAACGAGTTCACTGCTGCACAAGGCACACGCGAGCAAAGATTTCACGCAACTCGAGTAGAAATTGCACACGCATCCCTTCCCCGCGCTGCTCTGAAACATACAGTAAATTTCATTGCAGCTTCTTCAACATTTGCAGGCAACTCAGCAAGACAACCCTTTCCCCTTGTGTTGCACTTGCGCGGGCAATTCCCAGACCACTAATTTTTCCTCCTACAGTGGGACACATGTCGAGGGACAGAAAACTGAATGACAAACCGCCTCGCAGCAGAAAACTAAAGGAAACTCAAGTGGACTCTCTCACACATCTGCCGATGCGTTTTTGCCTGTTTCCGTCTGGTTATGGCTTTGCTCTGTGTTGCTTTGGCGCCTTCAACAAAGCCGCTTTTCAACCCGTTGCGGAAAACATCCTTTTCTAACCGACTCGAAGATGCCCGTGAAGTGCAGCGAAGCTGACTTGAACGTGACGCAAAATCGGACGCTACTCCACCAAACCAGCGCCGGTTGAAAGGATTGGACACACAAGCAGTGTTTTCATGCACACTTTTATTGTGTTGCCTTCCTGTGTGCGCAAATGAGTCAGAAACAGGAATGCGGGGCTTTCCCCCATGAGCAAGCACAGAACCGACCAATCCATCAATGAGTTGGTTCATACAACCAGGTTTTCTGCACCAGGCTGAAAAATTGAAACAAGCAACTTTGCGTCTCAGCCACAGAGACGAGCTGACAAGAATGCCACTCTCTGGTCTCTCTTGCATTTTCTCCACTGAAACACAGCGAGATAACGACGAGACGGGACAAAGGCATCATCGACACATTGCTGAGATTTTTGTGTTCTACAGTCCAGTCATCCCTCTCTTTTGCGCTGTGGTGCGAATCTAACACTCATCCGATTGGATAATATACACAAACCATTGTGCGAGGACTCTCCACCTATAATCGAATACATGGAGAACCAGTTTACAAAGGGTATGCGCTGGCAAAAGGGAGAAAAGCGCGGAGGAGTGCTTGCGAGAGAACGGAATCGGAGACGGTGCTCGTTTTGTTGTTGCAAAGAAGAATGGCTGCTTTTTTCCATGGCCATGTCACAGGATCTGCACAACCTTTACTCCACTGTTCTGTGAGCGAAGCAAGCACTTTGCTCCTGTGCAGAGCCATCTGCAGCATTCCCCACGTGTGTGATAAACATGAGCGCCTTGTCGAAGCTTGGAACAGATGCACCCTCGTTTGCCTCCACTGATCGGCTTCGTCCAGTCATCCTGTCGGTTCCCAGGAAGCGCCACTATGCTCGCTGCTGTATTTGGAGGCGCTGGCAGAGGTGGTTTTGTGTTCGTTTTTGGTTGGTTGTGCCATCAAAACGTGCCATTTCATGAGTGGTGTTCTGCTGGAAGACGTGAATATGGCGTTTCGTATGCAGCAGGTGAGGCGATCAACATTCCGGAAAGGGTTGCGGCACGCACATATGTGCGTGTGTGCGCATGAGCAACTCTGGTGCGAAAGAGGAGCACGCTCGTAGACAGTCCCTGTTCACAGTGCGCAATTATGTTCCACAGTCTGTTTTGCTATTGTGGACGAGATGGCAAGAAAGAGAGAAAGAAAGCAGGGTTGTTAGTCCCTCAAGCAACCCCATTCCATTTTCACGCGTCTTTGTCGATGGAGCATCGAGGTGTTTGTGCAGACATGCTCCGATGCTGCGCTATTGCATGAAGTCGCCATAGGACTGTCGGTGCACATCACAATGTGAACGCTTTTCGTCAAAACTGGATGAAGATGAAAGACAAGTCTGAGTCAGTGAAACATGCATGTTACTAAAGTGGATGAGGAGCATGCACAATCTGATCGAAGGAAAGGCGCTCGACGCTGAGGAATCATCCTGGCGTATGGAATCTGTTCTTTCGAACCTGTCGGAGTGGCGCAGACTGTCTGGTTGTGACTCGTGCCAGCGTTAGTAGCGCCTCCCACTCTCTCTGTAATGACTCATTGCACTTCATCGATATTGCGTACTGAGGAGAAAAACCTACACAGTAAAGTGTGCTTCTCTCTCTCCCTCACTCTGAAGCATTGCTCTCTGTTCTGCCCAGTTGGTGCTGCTTTCACGCTGCGAGGCTGAAAAGCAAAAAAGCAGACGCCAGCATTCCAGAACGGACAACAGCAGTCAGTCTGCGAGGCAGAGCGAGCGCTTCAGTTTCCTAGCGATGTCTCGACGGTTTGTTTTCGTTGACGCAAAACGCAACAACCTGCAGGAAAATACGCCAAATGTGTCAGTTGTGTCAGTTTGGAGGGCAGACGCAGCTACTCTGGTCATGCAGCAGCAGCTACGGTCGGGGACGACAGGCTTTCATATCCCCGTCGAATGCCTCCTCGGACGCAGCACCATTACGATCAATCAAACAGCAAAAAGGACATTTTCCGCCGCGGCGTCACTCGTGAAAAGAGATTGCCTCACTCTTGTGCGTCCTACTGGTGTCGTTTTCTAGCTGCCACTCTCACCTCAGGACTATGCTCATGGCGATCGATCGCACTCACTTGACCGACGGAACGATGGATCCGCTGCAGCTATTCGACCTCAACAAACCGACCAAGCTGTCCTGCGTGCACGCAAGCAGCCACGCTTTGCAGCAGCTAGCTCGAGCTTGTTTGCATTTGTTTGGTGCGTTTTCGGAGTGTGGCATGTCTGCTGTTCCGTCGCCTCTCTCGGTGTCCTTACCGCATTTGCTTGCCACCTCTTTTCTGTTGTTCTTGTGTCCAGTTGAAGCCATTCTCTCACCTCGCAGTCATTTTGCGACATTCCCCCACGCATCCACACGAGCGTTCCGTGGAACGAAGAAGAATCCCATTCGTGCTGAAACGAAAGAGAACAATCCGCATGAGGACGATGCGAGGGTTGGCATTTGAGATGGAAGAACCCCTGTTTATCAAGGGTATAGTCATCGTTTCTCGCTCTGAGTGTGTCAGCATCGAGTGAATGATGGGAACAAACCCTCTATCAATCGCGTAGGCGCTAGTGCCCAGATCTCTCTGGACGACAGGTTGCGTGTTGGCCGAAATAGTAATCTCATGGGTTCAGCAGAGAAAAGTGTTTTCTGCACTGCTGGCGTCGCTTCGTCTGCCCGTTTTCGCTCTAAACTGGGCATTTTCAGCAAACATGACTCGAGTTGGGAACCCGACGCTGAGCGTGTTGCTGCAATTCGTGGCTGTTTATCCCAAATGTGCCACAATTGGGTCGCTTTCGAATATCTACCTATGAAATGGCCATATCAAAGATCTTCGATGGGAAAAGTGGGCTTTGTCGTCAACAGAGTGCTCCAGAGAGTGGGAGGTGGCTGATTTTACTGATAATCTGCTGCTGAACCGATGCGTCCGACAATGAGCCTGCGATTGTGGAAGCACTCTTTGAAGGCTGCTTCAATGGAAGGGAGTATGTGCAATCCATTCTGGACTGCTGGAGGATACAGGATGGATGGATGGATGCATTGCATATGTGTGCGTGCGACAAAGACTCCATTTTGGCGTCTCGGCAACTTCTCCAAGCGCGCTCGATTTGCTAAACTTGCCAACACTTTTCTGTTATCGTAGTAGTTAATATATCTTTGAATGGTACTGCGCATGGACACTATGTAGGATCGCTGCACCGTTGAACGAGTGGGTGCAAGCGATGCGCATTCTCCTGCAGAGCCTCGCTCTGAATTCGACGGCAGTTGCTTTAGGTACTTCTGGATGTTTTTCTGTCATTGACTGACCTGGGGACGTGCCCGCTCGAAAATCACCTTGCGCGCGCAGCAATAATAATGCTCGAGATTCACGGGCATGAGACCAGTGGTCATCAAAAAATAAATACGCGCCTTCGCGTTGCTTCTTCTTCCTTCCTTCTGTCTGTCTGTCTGGTTTCGCTGTGGTGGACTCGCCTAGGTATCCCGATGGAACGTCGCGATGAGGAAGTCCATGCACTTCTCGAACTCAAGGTCGTCGGTGTCCATTGTGCAGTCATTCTCCAGGAAAAACGCGTTGTTCTCTCCGTTCGAGAAAGCGATCGCACCGGGCAAACTTTGGTACGACTCGGGGGGGAGATCGCCCACGGGCGAGTTGTTGCCGTCCAAGTCCCCCAGCATATCCAGTTCTTTCTCTGCTGCGATTGCGAGTGCTGTCGCCAAGATCGAGTCGTTGAACTGCTCGTCGTTCGAGAGCAGTGCGTTGAAGCGCGAGGACCGGTCGAGACTGTGCGGGAGGTTGTACTTGCCGCTCATGCGCACGTTGCGCAGTCGTCGCGCGATCTTCTGTCGGTACTTTTGCGCATGCGTCATCGTCTGCCGTGCTGTCCGGGAGCCCACGTGGGTCGCGATATCCTTCCACGGTCCTGACGGGAACAGCTTGATGCCGTGCACAAACAAATCGTGCTCCTCGGGCGTCCAGAGACCTCGACCTTCGCTCGTGCCGTTCGCGGCCATCGGCGACCAGGACACGGACGCCACGCCATCTTGCGGAGATTGTTGCCCCAAGTCAAACGACATGCTGTCTGATGAGAAGCGCTGGCTGGAGTAAGGAAGGGTAAGTTGACGCACTTTAGGTGGAGAACGCAAATCTTCAACTGACACCCGTCTTCCAAAAAGATCGGAGTGGTGGTGGTGGTGGTGGTGGGGAAGGGGGAGGAGGGTTGCCAGTAGCAGCAGGTCGGTCTGGTCCTCCCTATGCGCTCTATACACAAAGCACAAACCCATCCATCCATCACAGCGAACGCGCGGCCTGTCACTCTCTCGCTCTTCACGCCTCATATTCTGATGACGCTGCGAGCGCTCTCTTGAAAATTCGTTACCGTATGGTTCAAACTATATCAACTTTGAGAAACCACACAAAACAAACAGCAAATGGAAGACGAGCCAAAAAAGAGAGAGAGGGGTTCGAAAACGAGAAAACCTGGAAAAGCGAAACAACAAACCGAGCCATTTCAAACCACACAAAACAAAACTTAGAACGAAAAAAAGCCACCAACTGGCAGAAACGCCGAGCATCCGACCACAAAATGCATAGCAGAGTGCTGCTTCCGAAAGCATTATCTTTTCTTTTACAAACAGCTCTTTCTAGGATGGAGCGCAGCGCAGAGTCTGCGAGTCGAACGAACGCGATGCGGGAGGACTGCAAATGCGGTTGGGAGAGCATTCGCACTCTGTCTTTCCCTTCCGGCTCGTATCTGCAATCTGCAGCTCGACAGGCTTCTTCTATTGCGTGTTTTGCCTCAGGACAGAGCTCTTTGGATTTGGAAATGTAGCCCAAACCGTAATCGTTGCGGAGACACGCTTCATATTTCGCCGAGATTCTTTTTGTCGAACCCATGAGATTTTCCTGCTTTTTTGTGCATTCCTGCTCTCGCTCCGAAGTGGCTGGTCGGCATACTCTGCAGTCCATCTTTCCTCGTTCCTTCCACCCCTTCGTTCTTTCCCAGATTGGATGCAAAAAGCAGCGCGTTCTGTGCCTGTTCAGGTTTCCATCCAAATATTCGGACTTTTGGGGAAAAAAGTTGCGAATAATTGAATAATTGTGATTTTGCACAAGTTTCCACGTTTCGAATATTGGAGATGAGCGGAGTGAGGGTGTCGAGATTTCAGGGTTTCAGTAAGTGGGTTGAGGTGCAGGTGAGTGCGTGCAGCTCTTTCGAAAATCCGTGCATGCACTTTTGCATCGCGCCGATTGCAGTCTGTGCCGCCACCTACACTGTCGTCGATTGGCAAGCATCAAGCAAACCAGCACACACACACACACACACATGAGCAAAGCATGTTGGAAGCGCACCGGTCTCTGGACGCCAGGTGACAGCAGCGCCAAACGCGCCACATGGACTTGACCGTTTGAAGTTTAACGAACGCCGCAGTTCGCACACGTTCTGAAGTGATCGATCTGTCAAGCATGGAGCAACCAGGTGTCGCTGCCGTGCGACCTGGATCAGCTGAGAGACAGCAGCTATGTGATAGTACCGGTAGAGCACATCCATGGAAACAAGTTTTGTGGCCCTCCGACCTGCGAAACCGTCCGTTATTTCTGTTGCTGCAGCTCAGTCGCTTGCAACAATTGCAAAAGACCACTGAAAGGAATACAGAGATTCAATGCTGTGGCTTCCATTACGCAATTGAGCTTTGTGCGCACGTTCTGCTGCAGAATGCGGACGGGTCAGCTTCCCATAGCTATCAATTGAGTTGCTGTACTGTATAGTATACAGTGGTTCCCTTTCCCAGGTAGGATAAGCAAGCAAATGTCCTGTACGTAGCACGCGAAGCTCAGTATGTACAGCGTGGAAGCTCCAAACATCGCCGCGTCTTCTTCTCCGTTCGGCAGCAGTAAGTCAGTCCTCCAGCAGTCCTTTCCACTTGTGGCCAGGAACGGCTCGGCTGTCATGTCTCTCTTCTGGACACATTGCTTGCTGGTGCAAATGCCATTGTTATTGTTAGGGAAAGCAGTCTCTCGCTTCGACTGTACTGTAGGTCGGTAATAGGATTGTTGCCCGCAAGAAAATCCTGTTAATATTTTGGTGCAAAAAGGTGAAGTGCAAGGTGGTCAGTCAGGCGCACTGCAACGCTCGTGATTGGCCGCCATCCAGAGCCAAACTGCCTAGACTCACGAACTCGATGGCGCATTGGAGACAACCCGCACCAGTTTCGAGCACACTCAGCCGCAAGAATGCATCGAATACTGTACGAAACGCAAGGCATGAAAAGGATTCGAGGTGCGTCTGCATACGCATCAGAAACACACACAATGCATGCAGGTTGCAGTAATTGCTGGAAGATGACGCTCGCTTTGACCTTTGTGCGAGCTGAGCCAGAGTTGAGCAGGAGTGCAGCGATGAGTTCAGAAACGATTCAGTTGCGGACCTGCTCCAAAACAGCGAGACCTTCACTTTGCGCAACAAGCGGTGCATAGACGCGGCGCCAATCCGCAACATGTGGCAAGTGCCGACTGGAACGAGAACAGAGCTCTTGTTACGTGGAACGACCAACACTCCGCTCTCGCCCTTGCATAATGAGTACCTCTCAATAATCGCACATGCATATCAAATTTCGACTTCGAATGATGTTTGAGAGGAATCCAAACGCATCCTCGATTCGATTCGATGCACATGCGTGTTTGAACACCTTGTGTCTTCTCGGAATGCGATTGTGTTGAAGCGAGCAGCACAGCGTGGCGTTCTCTACGACATGCGAGGCAACATGGGTCTTGCGTGCATGAATCTCGCGCGTTCGCCTGCCAGATGGAGGATGGAAGGAGAAAGAAGCGAGTGGGGTTCACAATTTTTCGCGTTTCACGGGATCAGCGATGTTTCGTGTGCGGACAGCAGAAGGCGGCTCCTCCTCGCAGGTCGTCCAGGTGAGCTCTCCAATTGCGGATCGGTCCCACTGCACTCTCAGGGTGGGGGATGTTGTTGCACGGTGCAACAGTCTTCACTTAACGAAAGGAGGTGTCGCCATCGCCACTTGTCAAAGGGGACGACGACGGTGTTTCTGTCCAGAACAGTCGTGCAACCCTATCGATCGGACGAGGAGCAATGGCGATTTGCTTGTCTTGCCTCCCACGCTTGCGCGCAGACGCGCAGGAAATCCAGAAGTTGCGCGCTTCGCAATGATGAAGCATCAACGCCAGACAGTGGTGGTGCTGTGCTGCACGACGCATCCCTTTCTTGCCATTCCTTTCCGAACCTACTTGCACCACAGTGGCACTCGCACTCTTGGCGTGCTGTGCAAGTTCCAATTTGTGCGTCTCTGTGTCAACAGCATGAGCTCAAATGCGCTTCTTTTCCAAGTGTCGATTCAGACAGAGAGAAAACCCGTCTTTTCCAACGAAATGTACCTATCCGGTCACAGGCGCGGATGTGAAATTGTGCCTCGCAGACTGTGGCCATGGATCTTATGCTTACCAAGAGATCCTCCACACACACACAGCACAAATACCAAAGAAGGAGGTGACGACACTCCAAGATCCGAAGCCGACGACTAGAACAACAAGGGCAACGCGAGCACGAAAAGCGAGACCACGCGCGGTTTCTGCAGCCATGCGAGAGGTTCTCGTCTGGACGTCCGTGGGACGCGATCGCGCAGCTCCATCGTGCGAAGTCGATGCCATGAGTATGGGCAACTCGTGTGCGGATGCACGAATGGGATCACTTTCGATGCAAAAAGAGGCTGGTAAAATCGACCTCCGAGCTGTTCGTGGGTGAGCGAATCGACACGGTGATGACTCCTCGTCAGCACAGACGCTGCATTCGAGGACCTGTGTGAAATTTCTTGCCTCGGTGGATGCGACGATGCTGCTGCTCGTCCTTACCACCGTTGACGATGATGACTTTGCTCAGGGGATCGAGGAGAGGTAAGGGGGAGTGTGTGGTCAGCGAACTGACGAACCCAATGACGTCACGACTTGGAGCATCGTGTTTATCCAGCAGCGCGGTGCGAAGTATTTGCTGCGTGCTTTCACTTGGATGAGCCAGTGTCCAGCATCGCGCTGCTGTCCATTTACTGCAGTGAAGCAGCGAATGTTGTTGGATGCTGCACCTCGATAGCATCCGCAATAAATAATAATTGGCAAGTGTCCGGTGCGGAAGGGACGCGAACCCATCGAACCCGTCGCTGCCAGCTCAGTCCAGCTCACCTCACCAGCGAGAATTGGTTCAAGATATCCGATGGCTTCCAACGCTCCTCTCTCCATTGTGAACGACATGTGATGCAGGAGACAAGGGGAATTTTCTCTGTGGTACGCGAAGATCCAAAGGACACGACGGACCAGCTCAACTGACTCAAATAAATGCGCTCGAGCGAGTGGACAGGAGGAAACTTCACCCAATGTCAGAAAGGGGTCTGTCACACCCCCTCAACTGCAACACCAATGTATGCTGTATGCTAGACGGATGAACCTGCACGCTGGGTGTTTCTTGAGAAGCGGCATCGCGTCCGAAGCAAGCGATGTATGCTGTTTGGTGGAGCGACCAGCCAGTTTGTACCCACTCGGAAAGCGGTGGACGCGTGCGATTGGCTGAAAAGCGCTCATCCAGCTGAAAGACCAGCACTCACCTAGACAGTCGCAAGCGGAAGTGTGCATGAGTGTTGGTAAGTGCACACGCTCCGCTTTTTCCTGCATCCGCTGCACTCGAATCCTCTCTTCGACCGCACCCATAGAACTGCATCTTTCTTTAAATGAAACGAGTGTGCACATCATGCTCATTTTACAATTTACACCAGCAACCTACCTGTGTTCACTCGATTCCCTCCGCAAGTCGATCGATCCCATCCGCGCACTCTACGAGAGGCTCGACGACAAGAACTGCAAGAGACTCGAAAGAATCCATCACGCTCAGTTCATTTCGCAATTTTCCACGCTCTTCACAAGCATCCAAGCACCGTTCAGCCATCTATCCATCCATCCGTCCAACCTGCTTGAAGCCGTCGTGCATTCGATTCGATACAGAAAGCAGCAGCATGACGATCTCCAAGCGCGTGCAAAAGGAACTCTTCTCGGCCGCCCCCGCTGGTCTTCTTCTCGTGTCGCACCCGAAAGAACTCGCAGCGGCAAAGGGCAAGAGGCAGGTGAAAGGTCCGAAGAAAACCAAGGCGGAGCGTACGCTCGCCGCTGCGATCGCCGATGAGAACAAGGGCAAGGCTTGGACCGACGAAGAGCACGAGCGTTTCCTCGAAGCGCTGAAGGAGTACCCTTCGGGTCCGTGGAAGGCGATCGCCGACTTTGTGGGCACAAAGAACTCGCGACAGACGATGACCCACGCACAGAAGTACCGACAGAAGCACGAGCGCCGCGCACGGGGACTTCGGAACCGCAGCAAGCACCGAAAAGCAGCTCGAATGGCGCCAAAGTCAAAACCGGCAGCAGCATTTGCACCACCGTCAACGACGCACACATCAACGTCGACAGCGCGGACACGAAGCCAGACGTCTGTTCGCGTCCATGACGACGTCGTCGTTCCGTCGACGCCGGACAAGATGCAGACGTCGGCGAGCCAGTTCTCGGACTCCCCTCGCTCGAGCGAAGAAGGCGCTGGCATCACGTATCTTACCCCGCTGACCAGCGAGTCGCTCATGGGGAGTACCGCGAATACCGACGCCAATGCCGCCGATGACGACGATGCGAGCTGGGAGCAGCTGAAGATCTCGAGCATCTCGGAGATGTTCCAGGACTTTGAGCCAATGAACTTCCTCCCGACGATGTGGAGCACGAACTCGCTTGGCGACGTCGACATGATCGCGGCGTCGCACAGCACCAATGAGCTCTTCAGCGACAGCGTGAGCGCGAACCCCCTCAGCCTGTGGGGCTAATTTAATTTTGTTTTGTGTGCGATCTGCAAAACACACACAAACACACACACACAAAAGCAAGGTAGTAAATATGTAAGAACAGATTTGAGTATGGGAAAACAGTCCGAGTAGTAATTTAAACGTGGAAACACCAACAAAACAACAGCAGTGCAAGAGAACGTAGCGTAAGGAGAGCAAGCAATACACACATTAGCGTTTTTGTAGCATGTACGTAAGCGCAAGGGTATCCGAGTCTTCCGGACTTGAAGGAGGACGAAATGTCTTGAAGGGAGCTCTCCACCGAGACATCCAAGTGGATCGGAAAGTGGATGTGGCCATTCAAACAGAATCGCCACGACAAGCTCAAAGGAAGGAAAGCGGCAACCAAAGCGCAGATCCTCCAAGAAATGGGAACAGAAAGACCATTAGACGCCTAGGGAGACTGAGAGCAAGAGCATATTTGCGAGGGCATCTAGCGAGCGGACATGGATGTCTGATGGACGGACGAGTGTGAACCTGCACCGCTGTCTACTTCTTCTTCTTGCCGCCTTTCTTCTTCTTTTTCTTCTTCTTTTCCAGTTCGGCGCGTGCAGCGAATTCGGCCGCTTTCCGTGCCGCGATCTGCCGCATGCGGTCTTCCTCCGCTTGAAGCTGGCGCTGGCGCTCTTCCTCCTTCTTTTCGCGATCCTGCTGTCGCTCCAGCTTGCGCTCTTCGATCCATTGCTCCTGCAGTCGAAGTCAGCACACACATCACAGATCAGTAAGAAGGAACGCCGTAATAGCAGATACACAAACTGGTGGTGAAACTCACATATTCCGCTTGTTTCTGGAGCTCCTCCTGGCGCGCTTTCTCTCTGTCGGCGGCGTTGAGCTGCGCTTGACGCAAGCCAATCTTGCGTTCTTCGCGTTGCTCCAACGCTTTGCGGTTCTTGGTCAGGCGCTGGTCGATTTTCACGCCGTCGATCGTCGCGATGCGGTTGTTGCCGATGTCCAAGCAGACGAGCGTGGTGTTCTTCTCGATCCCCAGAGCGATCTGCTTCCCGCCTTCCGACCCGAGTCGCGTGCGCCACAGATTCAGCGTCAAGAGCGTTGAGTTGTGGGTCAGCATGGTGCCCAGTGCGGCGATCCCGGAGAAATCCTTTTCATCGTCCGTGAGCGGGTTGCTCTCCAAGCTCAAGTACTGCAGACTCTCGTTCACGGTCAACGCGTCGGCGAGATCTTTGGCCGTCATGGGACCGAGCCCATTGCTTTCGAGCTCGAGGCGACTCAAGCTGGTGTTCCGACGCAGCATCTGCGCGAGGCATTTGCCTGCGAGGTCGTCCAGATTGTTGCGGCTCAGGGTGAGCGAGTGGAGCGAGTGGTTGAACACGAGGTTCTTGCACAGCGAGCGCGTGCCGATCGAATTCAGCCGCAGGTTCGCCTGGCGAGGGGTCTCGTTGCCCTTCGCGAGCTCCAGCCACACGTCCAGCTGCGGGTTCCTGGCGATCTCTTCCACTTCCTCGCGGAGTTCTTTCTCGCGCTCCATGCGGCGACGATGCACGGTCTCGCGCAAGTAGCTTTTCGCGGCAAATTGGATCCGCTGCAGCATGCGCGACTCTTTCTCCGCGACGTGTTCGCGGTTGAATTCTTCTTGCAGGCGAGCGGCATCGTCGTTGTAAAACCCTTTCGGTTGGATCCCGCGATCAATCATCTGCACATTTACGCAGACGTGCAACAGTGGTCAGCGCCTTGGGAGATGCGACTACAGTAGCGTCGGCATGAGCAAACAAATCCTTCGCACGTTACCTCCCGCCGGATCTCATTTTGTGCCAGTGCAAACGCGTCCGAGGGTACACTCTCGTCGGGTGTCACGCGCGCCATGATGGCGTCGCGGTCGTTCGCGGCCAAGCGCGCGAGGTCGACATCGACCTCGTCGTCAAACGCAGGCTCTTTGCCGCCCACGAGCGAGTCAAAGTCCAGCATCGTTGTATGTGTATCGAGAAAGCAGCAAGAAACGCAAAATGACCTTTCGAGCGCAGAAGGATCACACAAGAGGACAAAGACAAAAACAGAATATCTGCGTGTTGATGGTGGTGGTTTCTCTATGTATCTTTTCGCTCGATAAGCAAGAATAAAAGTCCCTTCGTCAGCAAAATGCTTTTTGCCTTGCTTCGTACGCGCGACGCTTCCAAAACTCGTCGCCAGGATCGCTCTAGTCCACATCGTTCACATTTTGCTGCTGCAGCGTCTTGGAGCGTTTGGACATGAGGTATTCCGTGGATTCGTCCGCTGCCGACGACGTCGCGACGTCTTCGCTTTCGTTCACAGCAGCTTCAAGCTGGTGGTTCTCTCCTCCGTTCTGAAGCTCCGGCGACGCGGCGACTTGCGGTTCTTCTTCGCCACTCTGGCCGAATTCATTCGTGCGCGTGGCGTCGACGGGGTAGATCCACTTTTGGTACAGGTAAATGAAGAAGATGATGTCGTCGCGGAAACAACTCAGGCGATGCATCCACGGCATCTTGATCACGAACGCAAACAGATCGTCGATAAACGTATTGAGCGACTTGTACACCATCGCACGCCACGGCAAGTGCGCCACGGACTTGAGCTTGTAGTTGATGTACAGCTGCGGCGTCATCATGATGAAGCCAAACGCGTACACGAAACTGGTCAAGCTGGACACGACCCACGAGTACCACCCTTTGTGCACGCCGTACGCGAGCGTGTAGAACGCGTGTCCGACGATCAGCGGGTACAACACGTACGACAGGTGCGCGACGGCCACGCGGTCGTGCTCGGCCGTGGGCGAGTTGTTGTACGAGTCCTCGCCCGAGATCACGATCTTGTTGTTGGCATCGCGCGAGATCTTGATGGCTTTTTTGATTTTCCAGCAATCGATCAGCAGCGAAATGAACGAACTCGCGAGAATCATCCACGACGTGTCGTTGTCCATGAGGTACAAGAAGATCACGAGCTGGAAAAACGTATTCAGCACGATCGTCCGCAGCGACAGACCGACCAGCGATTTCTGGTTCTTCCAGAAACTCACGTCGTTCTTGAACGCCAGGAAATCAAACAGCGAGTGCAGCATCGACACGCACACGGTGATCCCAAGCAAATACGGGTTCGTCTCAATGAACATCTCCTTCATCTTGTCCGTGTCTTTCTTGGTCGACGTGCCCGAATTCTGCTGGTTCTTGAAATTCTGCTCCATCTGCGTGTACAGCGCGAATTTGTACAGGTGCAACGGGTAAAACGAAATCTCGAGCGGCAGCGCCGTCACCGAGTTGTTCACTGGAAGCAAGTGGTCTTCCAAGATCCAAAACTCGTTCATGTAGAAGACAGGGAGATAGAGCTGCGCGTCGTGGTCGACTTCCATCCCCGTCGCGAGAAATGGCGGAGGCTTGAGATTCGCCGAGTAGATGTTCGCATCGTGCACGACGTTGATCGTGAACGCCGGTTTCCACATGGACACGTACGTGTCGTCGCCTTCTTGACTCGCGGCGACTGCTTCTTGTTTTCCCTGCGCTGCTTGCTCGTCTTCCTTGAGGGACTCCAGCAGATTGCGCTTCTTCGTGGCTTTCACACGCGGACGGAACGTCGTCAGCTCCACCGTGCGATAGAGACTGCCCATGCGGTCGTACGCCGAGTCCTCTGGGTTTGGCGAAAACCCTTCCTTCGTCAGGAACACGTGCGCATACAGCGAACCGTTGTTCACCAAATACTCATCCACCGTCACATTGAGGTGCTGGGTCCACACGCCTTCTTCGTTTTCGGGGTTTCCCTGCGGGTGGTAGCGGATATCCTTCACCCACCAGCGCAACTGCTCTTGTTCAAATTCCGAGTTGAACTGAAACTGTTCATCGGGGGACACGTATACCCGAAGACTGACCATATCGCCGACTTGGAACGCGTTCTTGAACGTCTTCAACGGCGGCGCGACGCCCTTTCCGCCATTACTTTGCTGTGTCTGCTGGTGCCGCTGAAGGTTCAGCGCATCGGGCGCGTCGCTGATGTCGCCGAGTGCGCGCGTGTCTTGTGTCGACGGTGCGGCGATGGGGTCTGCTGTCGGCGGGTTCATAGCGTCCTTGAGTCTCGTGAGCGGACCGCCGTTGCCCATGACCGTCTGGATCAAGTACCAGAAGAGGATCATGCGGACGAATGGGAACAAGCGGTCCCAGAGACTCTGCTCCGCGGCATTCGCATTCGCGCCGTTGCCATCCGCAGGTGGCGGAGGTGTCGGTGCTCCTTGCGCTGGTGCCATTTTGGGGTTTCACACAAAAAGGGAAATGCTCGAAATGCGTGTCAGAAACGGGAGGAGAGGGGGAAAGCAGTGGTATCGTATGATTGGCTGAAATAGAAGAGGAAAGTGCATTGTGGCCAATCGCATGCGCTCCATGTATGGGAGAGGGATGACCACAAAGTCTCTCGTAACCGATGTTTCGACAGCGATGTGCTCTTGTATCCGTTAAAGTACGAGCAAGCATTCATTGCGAAAATAAAAGAAGCTGGTTGTGAAAGGGTTTTTGCTGCCAGTCAATGCTGAGGAGCTCAATTGGCAGTATTGAAGGGTGCATTGACAGACCCAGAGCACCATGGCGGAAGAAAGCATAGCAGCAGCAGCAGTATCGCCAGTGGATGTGAAAGATGAGCGTGTGGAGAAGAAGAACGCGAGTGCGCAGCGCTCGAAAGTGGATCTCTCGCGCGAGAAGATGGAGCTGTTCAAGAAGCGAGCCGAGAAGCGCGGCGTGGTATGTGTTTCACTTCATTCGCATCCTTCCTTCCTTCCTCGCCTGCTGCATAATTTACACACGCGGTATCCCTATTACTATTTGTTCCCCCACGCAACGACACATACAGGTGTACATCAGTCGCGTGCCGCCGTTCATGAAACCCGAGAAAGTGAAGCACTTGTTGGGTCAGTACGGCGACATCAACCGCATTTACTTGGTGCCAGAAGACAAGACCCACCACAAGAAGCGCGTGTCCGCCGGTGGTAACCGCAAGCAGAGCTACACGGAAGGCTGGATCGAGTTTGAAGACAAGAAAGTGGCGAAGCAGGTCGCGAAAGTGCTCAACACGCGCCAAATCGGCGGTCGCAAGCGCGATTACTACCACGACGACATCTGGAACCTGAAGTACCTGAAAGGGTTCAAGTGGGACCACCTCACGGAAAAGATTGGTGCGTTTTTGCTGGTATTCTAACCACTAGTTCGTTGTGTGTGTGGGATTGACGTACTCTGTGATGCTGTAGCATACGAAAACCGCATCCGCGACCAAAAGCTGCGCATGGAGATCGCGCAGGGAAAGAAAGAAAACGAAGCGTACCTTGAAAAAGTGGAGCAGTCGAAGAAGTTCGAGAAGATGGAGGAACGAAAGCACGGCACCAACGCTGCCAGTGAGGATCGTGATGCGCAGCACCAGCAGATTCGTCGCTCGTTCGTGCAAAAGGCGCCGACGAGCAGCAAGCAGCACAGCTCGCTTGGTGATGGCGATACACTGCTGGAAAAAGTGTTTGCGGCCAACAAGAAGCGGAAAAGTAGCACCGACTAGACCAAGTAGAGTGGATGGATGGGGGAACCATACCTATAAAGTAAGCAGTAGAACGCTGCGCTCCGATGTGTTGCTTGTTCCTTTTTACTATCGACTCTGCATTATCGCTCTTGATTGCTTGGAGAAGGAAAAAGTGGCGGAAGGTCACCACACACGTAAAACACACACACACATACATATATCCAGACCACCACACGAGCGTCTTCCTCTGCTTTACAACTCGTCGTTGCTGGCCGATTCCAACGGCACGACGACCGTCTGGGACTTGCCGTCGTCGGCGTTGCCCACAAACTCGAGGAGCACGCGGTCGCCGTCTTTCAGCGTCCACTTGTGGTTGCTGAACGTCGTGTACAGAGCCTTGCCGTGCGGCTCAATGGACGTCATCTTCGTGTTCGACCAGTACAAGTCGATCTTCTTGTCCGTTGGGTTCTGGAACGTCACACTGAAGTCCGACGCGCTACCCGAGGACTCATCGAGACCATAGCGGCGCTTGTTCCACACCCACAGGTTCGCACCCCATTTCGTGCCATCGAGCACGGGACACCCGCCGTGGAGCGACATGGGGTCGAGCTCGCCGTTTGGCTTTTGACTGTAGAACAGGATCGCATGGCCCTTGCGAGGGTAACTGGCCAACTTGGTCGAGCATTTCTGCACCATGTCGAACTCCCACGAGCCTGTCTCGAAGAGGCTCATGCCAAGCTCTTGGCTCTCCTTCACGTTCGCCGGGTGGTCGTACTCGCTCGGGATCCCTTCGGGCATCGACGCTTTCGGGAACACCGTTTGGCCACCCCGTGTGACGTTCGACAAGTACAAGAACACCGTCGCAAAGCGGTTCGAGCCGCCATGGGAAGGATCCCAGTTCCACTCCGCCGTCGTGTGCTTGTCAAAGTAGTCCGTGTGCGCGATATACGCCTGCTTCTGCTTGTAGCGCAGCAATTGCAGCCCATCGCACATATCTTCTTGGTACTGCCCGAGCGACAGGATGTCGAACACACGCTTGCGGATCGCCACCGCGGTCTCGGAGACCTGGTCGAACGCATTTTCGCTCGTGCGGTGCTTCGACACGAGCTTCTTGCCGTTCTGGTGGCCCACATGCGATTGCTGCAGCTTGTTGTGCTCGTCGTCGATCTCCGAGATGCGCTTGATGAGCTTGTCGGCTTCTTCGTAGCTGAAAAAGTTGTGCAGGTGGAAAGTCCGCGGGGATTCCGTGAACGATTCAAGGATCACGGGCTGCTGCGTTGGACTCTCCTTCGAGGTCAAGTACACGCGGTGGCCCAGTTTCACGAACGGGAACACAAACAGCAGACCGGGCGCGACGACGTACACGCGGTCGCCTGGGTTGATATCCTGGTACGACTCCAAGAGCACGCCTTTGCCGTTGAACACGCGGTCGGCGACGACCGTGACAGACTCGGCGACCTCGTCCGACTGGACGCCTTCCACTTCGATGAACTGCGAGAAGTACTCGGCGAGCTCGCGGCCGTTCTTGCCGTTGAGGATGCCCGCGCTCACCTGCATCTGCACGCCGCCCGTCGAGTAGCCGTTCTTGTAGAGCGTGACGTTTTTCAGCGCTGCACCGCCGCTGAGCTCTTCACTGAGCGACCGGTGCGCGTACGTGAGCTGGAAGTTCTCATTGAGCTGCTCCCAGTACACGTACACGAGCGACACCAGCACGCAGAACGTCAAGTAGCCGCCGATCTTGCCGCCCTTGCTCATCACGTCCTTTTCTCTCTCTCTTCGCTTTCGCCTTCACGTCGCGGATCGCAGAATGAGACTGACTGTCAGACTGAAACATTGGAAGTTAGGGGAAGATAGCGAAGGAGCTCGCTAACACCCGCTAACCTTCGTGTGAAGTCCTCACAGACAGATAGGGAAAGGAGGCTGACGGGCGTTAGCGGGTGTGATTCGTGTTTTTGTACCGCAAAATGGATCTCCCTGAAACGACAACCGATCCAAGATCAATAACCGCAGTGTCTGCTCATGTCGCCCCCTCTCGTTCCATTGCTCTTCAGCTCAAGTGCGCTATTGCACATGCGTGCTAGCTATCTGTCCGTGTCGACGATGGATGCATGAAGCGCTGCTTTAAGCAGGATTGTGAGTGCTAAATGAAGACCGCTGTAGACGAAGGAAGCGTTCGCGAACCCGACAGCGAATGCAGTCACACAAAGAGACATAGACAGCGCATCCGTTCATTTCCTTGTTTCTATCGACAGGCACCTTCTCGCCTTCTCCTTCCTATCCATGCTTTCCTTCCGTTCCTCCTCTCCCCCTTCAACTCGGCTTCTGTTTGGCTGCTACACACGGCGCCATTCACACAAAGGAAAACAAAAAAAGTCTCGGGGATCTGGAAATGCATGTCTCGAAGACAACTACAGCAAAGCAGCACACAGCAACCAACCAACCAACGACGACGACGCAAACTCGCAGCGCCGCCATTAGAACAAGTGGCTCTTGACAAGTTTCTGGTACTTTTGGTACGCAAACGCGAACGCACCGGCAAGCACGACGAGCAGGAAGAAAAAGGGCAAGCGCCAGCTCGATTGCGCTACCAAAAGCTCGCCCTCCACCTTCGTCGCGATCTTTTCGTGCACTTGGTTGCGCACATCGGCCATCTTCTGGCCAATCTTGCTTTCGAGCATGTCGTTCATGCGGTCCGTCAGCGCCTGGATCTTCTTTTGGTTCTCCTTTTCCTTCTCCTTCAACTTCGAGACCGTGTTCTCGGTTTGCTCTTTCAACTCTTCGAACCAGTGCTCGGTCTCGACGTGGAAGTTGCTCACGAACTTCTGCAGAATCGAGATCTTGCAGCTTTGGTCGCACACAGGGTTGTTCATGAGCGACTGAAACTCCTTCGAGTAGTTGTGGGTCCACACATCGGCGTCAGCCTGCGCCATGCCATAATCGTTGAGGTCGTCGAAAGTTCTCACCGAGATGATATCGTGGTTGTCCGCGAGCGCACCCGTCGACGCGGTGACGCCGAGCGTGGCGCGGCGCAGCCAGTCGTGCGAGAATGGGAGGTCGCCCGTGTAGCACTGGGTCCACTTGCCTTCGTTCTTCGCGTCGATTTCCAGCGTCAACTTGTTTCCGTCGACCTTGATGCGAAGACGCGACGAACTGTACACTGGGTCGAACGACGCGCTGTTCGAGTGGTACCGGAACGCCGCATCACAGCCAATCTTGCTCTCATCGTTCAGCGTATCGAGGTTCTTCTTGCCGTCGTTGATCTGCACCGTGACGTCCTTGTGGCCACCGCGGTGCTCCACATTTTTAAACGTGTCCAGGATGATCCCGACTCCATAGAATTGGTCCGTGAACCCGTGGTTGTCTCCGTTCACGTAGCGACCTTCATGGGTGAGCCAGATGCCGATGCCGTCGCCAAACCACTTCTTGCCCTGACCGTGGATCCTGTACGTGATCACAGACACGAACTTGTCCTTGTTGACCACCTGACGACTCCAGATGTTGCCGCGCTTGCTCTGGCGATCGGGCGTGAGGCGCACAAAGTTCTTCTTGACGTCCGTGGACCCGCCGATCTCGAAGTCGTCGCTGAGCTGGCGCTTGCCGTCGATGCTCACTTTGTCGTATGGCTCCTTGAACGTCAGGTACTTCAGCGTCTCGCCCGAGACGACCGCGGAGTGCAGCGCACACGCTGCCGCAGCTGCGAGTGCGACGAGCGTCTTCGTGAACATGGGGCTTCCTATAGGCGGTTAGTTCGCACGCACGTCGCCGCGCAATAATGAGCTTCCTTTGACCGGCTCGCTCTCTAACAGTGAAATGACACGTGACGTCAAATTGGAGCTTCTCGACAAAAGGTGGGAGGACAACCTGCGCAACCGCATATTTGCTGTGACTAGGCTGCATCACAGGATCGAGGGTCCAGCATTCGAGTTGCCACGTGGGCGAATTGCGTCTGCCACATCAACTCGTATCCCGTTTGTTTTTGTTCATTTACGGTACTTCTTCTTCTTTTTTCGTGCACTCTACGCTAACTGGTACGCTACTTTTTCGCCTACGAGGAACCCTACGGTAGCTGCTTGAGGACGGTTGAAGCTCTACAGCAAATGCGATTTCATTAGCGCTTGGTACTTGCGGTACACCAAGAAGCCACCGATGCCCAAGCCAAAGAGCAGCAGCGTGAATGGCGTCTTCCAGCCTCCGCCACCGACGATGTCCGGGTTCTCGTTCAGCTGCTTCGTGATCTTGTAGTCGACGGCCGCGCCAATGTTCTCGTGGGTCGCGTCCAGCGTCGCATCAATGTTCTTGCTCACCTTCGCCTCGATCTCGGCGACGCGGCGCTCGTTCTCCTTCTCCTGCTGCTTCAACTTGCCGACCGTGTTTTCCGTTTTCTCTTTCAGATCCGAGAAACGGTGCTCCGCTTCGATGCGGAAGTTCGCGATCTCCTTTTGAAGCACGGCGACGAGGCAGTCCGAGCCACAGTTTGGCGAATCCATCCACTTCTTGTAGTCCTTCGAGACGGTGTGCATGATCGTCTCGGAATCCACCACGCCCACCGCAGTGTCCGTGAACTCCGTAAACGCTTCAAAGCGAATGACATCGTGGTTGTCCGCCAAAGCACCCGTCGCACCGGTGATACCGATCGTAGACGACGCGAGCCAGTCTTCGCTGAACGGCAAGTCCACTTCGTGGCAAGCCGTCCATCGACCGTTCGCGCTCTTGTCGACCTCCACGACCAGCTTCTGCTTCTCGATCTTCACTTTCAGGCGCGACATGCTGTGCACTGGGTCGAAGCTCGCGCTTTGCTCATGGTAACGGATCTCCGCATCACACCCAATGCGCGCTTCGCCGTTGATCTGGTCGATGTCCTTGTTGCCGTCGTTGATCTGGATGCTGATATCCTTGTGTCCGCCTTTGTGTTCAGGGTTCACAAACGTATCGATCACAATCCCCACGCCAGTGAACTTGTCCGCGAAGCCGTGGTTCACGCCCGACGCAAAGCTCTTGTGGTTCGTGAACCAAAGTCCGATCCCATCGCCGAACCAGCGCTTGCCGAGTCCGGAAATGCGGAACGTCAGCACCGCCGAGAACGTGTCTCGACCCACTTCCTGCTTCTGCCACAGGAACCCTTTCTTGCTCTGTCGGTCCGTCGTCAAGCGCACAAAGTGCTTCTTCGCCTCGGCGCTGCCACCGTACGTCCACGTGTCATTGACGATGCGACGTCCCGAGCTGTCGACGCGCTCGAAGGGTGGTTTGAACGAGATCTCGTCGATACGCTCCGCACGCACCTGCACGAGCGCAGCGAGCGCCACGCACAGCAGTGCGAGCAATCCACAGCGCACACTTTTCATTCTTCTTGTTGTGTAGGCGTCTTCCTAAAGTGTGTACGAGAGAGAGAGAGAGGAGGCTCCTGGTTGCCTTGGGCTCAGATGCGAATGCTGATGTGGTGGGACTCGCTCGCGTATTGACGTGGAGCAAGCACGGACACTCACTCGATGGCCCTCTTGGAATCGATATTGGATTGGAGAGGGGTTGTGAGCAGACCCAAACTAACGCAGTCGCCTACTTTCGATCTCAAGTTGCCCAAAAGAGCATTCATCTCACGCAATATCTGCGATTGCGAGTGTTTGTTGATATTTTGTGAATTCGGAGTTTGTATTTATGAGTAGGTTCGTCTGTCTGTCAATCAAACGGGTCGGTCACACACAATTTCATGTGGGTCGTCCCTGAAAAGGGAAAACCTCATCTCGATTCCACCTCGCTCTCAAGGTTTTTCAGTCCAGCAAGGTTACTTTTTTTACTCTTTCGAACTCCCTACTTTCACGAAACTGTAGACTTTTCAACATCTCTGTCGGAAATAAGCGAGAGCATACCTGTTTGTGTTATTTATACCGGAAATAAGCTCGAGCGTACTTTGCACTTTGTCGGAAATAAGCAAGCATCGACATGCAACGCAACATTGCTACGCTGCCAAGCTCGGTTTACTGGGCAGCTGCTGCGAGTAAATGACCGACAGGAAAGAGGCAAGATCGACCAAAAGCGTTGAACAGCTGCTGCGCTCGGAAAGAGGCATTCCCATCTCATGCAAATCGCCACAGCAACGCTTTGCCCTCTCCAGCACGCGCTGATCCATACGAGCATCGGACACCTCGATGTACACCACACTCCAACGCACAAGCAATTTCGAATGTTTCTCCAGGTGGAAACTAGGAACTGTCCAAATCTCGAGGTCGTGCTGGTTCATGTGGCAAGCACGAGAGGGGCAATCAAGAAAGACAGAAGTCCTCCCCCTCCCCCTTCCATCCTCACAGCAAATGCACATAATGCGACTGCTTGTTCTGGGAACGAGGTTTTTCTCTTAAAACCTTGAGGATGTGAGGTTTTTGGACGAGAGTGCATGCGCACTGGGTGGGTTCTGCGCGAGTTGAGTCGCGATTTCCCACTTCCCTGTTGTGTGCGGTGCTGTTGTTGCGGAAGACGCGAAGAAGAAGGAAGAAGAGAAGCAGGTGAGCATGTGTGCGATAGATCTTCATGACGTGTTTCTCTCTCTGTGTGTGTGTGCTCACGTCCCTTCCCCCCCTCCCCTCCGCATCTGTGCATGTGTGTTTGCTTTGTATATCCATATCCACAGACACCTCCCACCCCCGTCGCTCTCTCTCTCTCTCCCTCGATCAATATCCGCAAAGAAGAGAACACTTCGGGTTTGCTCTACATCTCCATACACACAGAAAACACACACACACCCAAACTCCACATACACAGCGGAAGAAGAAACAAAAACACACCTGCGTGTTATTAAAGAAAGAAGCCGCTTCTTCCGCCGAATACCGATCAAGTGCGTGCGTATCCATGAGCGTTTGTGTTTGTCTGGCTGAGGTCTATTGAAGTATCGTACTGATTTTGCCTGTGAATCGTGTGGGATCGGTGTTTCCTTATCGCGTTGATATAGCTATTCCCGGTCGAGAGGATGGAATACGAAGTGCTGTGGGGTGATGGACCCCTCGGGCTCACGCTGCGTCCTGATCTAGGAGAAGACATGCCGCCAGTGGTCGGTCGTATCACGCGACTGGATTCCGCTGCTGCGCTCGCGAAAGTTGCTGTCGGTCATATGCTGGTGAGTATTAATGGCGTGGATACAGCGCGACAAGGGTACGACCACGTGGTAGGCATGCTGCAGAAGATATCGCGACCTGCGACGCTCCGGTTCCGCGTCCCGCGCGCACTGGCACCCCCAGGCTTGAGCTCGTTAAGCAGCGGCAGCAGTATGCCAGGTTTGCCCGTGGCGCCCGGGTTTCGCCACCAACGCAGCGATCCTCGCAACTCGGCGATGTCTTCGGTCTCGGACCCAGGTCACCATCGCTCTTCTTCGCGCGAGCAGTACACGGTCGTGTGGACGGAGGGACCGCTCGGTATGATCCTGCAGCCGGATAAAGATGACTGCCACGTGCCGTGCATCCGTAAAATCACGGGCAAAGGCGTAGGAACAGGTATGGAGCGCGCTACAGTTGGCGACATCTTGGTGGCCGTGAATGGACAGGAAACGAAATCGCTTGGCTTCCGCAGTACGATCTCGCTATTGAAGACGATTCGGAAACCTGCAGTGCTCAAGTTTAAACGCATGCGACGAACCATGTCTAGGACTCCTTCGTATAGAGAACCTTCCGACGCGGGCAGTACACGAAGCATCCCAACCACGTTCTCCAACGATCTCAGCGTGTACGATATCGTGTGGCGAGAAGGCGATTTGGGGTTGAAGCTGAAACCTGGTCGTCACGATGTGCCTGTGCTGAGCAAATTGACGGGCAAAGGCAACGCTAGCGGGTTGCAATTCGCCAGCATCGGCGACGAACTCGTATCTGTCAATGGGAGTCCCGTGGAGGGCGAGGCGTACCAAGACACCCTGCGGATGCTCAAGCACTCTCCAAAGCCTGCTGTCTTGCGGTTCCGACGCGTTCGACCACGCCAGTCAACTGACTCCATCCGCTCCGACCCAGGTTTTTCGCGCGACTTGGACAGCGCGAGAAAACCTCATGTGCCTGTGTACGCTGGAGCGACGAGACAGCGAGAGCCTGAACCACTGCGAAAGAAGAAGAAGAAGATCCCGCTCGATGTCGCGAAGGAGCTTGTTGCCGCGTCGCTTGGTGTCGACGGGAATACGGCGCTTTTCGCGGGTGTGCCGATTCATTTAATCCAAGAAGGAACCCCTGAAGCACACTTGCTGCGTAAAGAGGCAAAGATATGCCTCACAGGAGGGGATCGCCCTCAGACAGGCGACCGAATGAATGGAGGGGACCGAGACCGCAGCGGGTTGGCCGCCAAAGAATCGCTGCTGCGAGCTGAACAGGAAGCGCGAGTGCTGCAGGAAGCGCTTGAAAAGGTCAAAAGCCAAGCCAAGAAATACGAAGAGATCTTGGGTACGCAGAAGCGGGAGTTGCTGCTGGCTCCAGCGATTCGAAATAAGTCGGAGGAAGTTGTTGGACGTCAGAATAATATGATCGCAGAGCTTTCGACTGTTATTTCCGGGTTCAGACGGGAGTCGTACACCGAGCTCGAAGTTGTCCCTGTCACACTTGACGACAAGGACCACCAATTGCTGATGGATGACCTCGAAAGCGTCATGAACATCCCGGTTGTCGTGCCTGCTGCCAAGTACTGCGCCGATTGTGGAGCTAGTGACACTGAATCCAAATTGGATAAGGACGAAGATGGTCAATACTACTGCAAAGACTGCTGGGAGAATTTCCTCAACACTGGCGCATCAAATGCACCTGTGGAGGAAATTGCTCCTGCTCCCGCTCCTGCTCCCGCTCCTGCTCGTCCTGTGAGCCCAACTCCATCCCCAGCTCTTCAACTACCAGAGCCAGAAGCTCCACCGCGCTCGTTGACGCGGATGAAATCAGAAAACAAAGCGCTGGAAGAGCAGAATGCTCGTCTAGAAGCGGAGAAGAAATTGATGGAACTCAAGGAACTTCGCCACTCGGGCACCATTCCATCGATGGAGCGTCAGCCTAGCATGACTGCTGTGGACCGAAACAAGCGCGATCGCCGCGGATTAGAAGAGTTTGCTCGTGCGTTGCGCGAGGAAGAGGAGCGGGCACGCGCGGATGGGAATGTTATTTTGGCGAAGAAACTCAGCGCTCAAATTTCACGCATCGAAGCCGATGCCGGTCTCAGCCCGACTTCAAGCGCACCGACTGAGAGTGCCTCGTCGCCTTTGTCGACCATGGGCGATGTGGCTGCAGCTGCTGAGTCCGAGTTTGGTCAGTTGCATCGCAGTGGTAGCAGTCCTCAAGGTATTGTTCGGTCGACATCTGCGACATCTGCGACATCTGCGACATCGAACGGCGCAGCACCTGCATCGGCTATGAAGCGTGGCGCCAGCGTGGATGGCGCTATGATGATGGCGAGCCTTAATGCTGATGCTCCGGTGCCAATCCAGGTGCTTTCACCAAAAGCAGCCCCAGTGTCCGCGCCATCCTCCCCAGTCCCTGCAGCGAACGACTACGACGATGTAAATTCAGACGAAGAGGCCGAGGATCACGTGGATTTAAGTGACCAGGAAGAAGATTCTATTCTGCGGGAGGTCGAAGAGAAGAACTTTGCACTGGCCAGACAGCTCGACGAAGCCCACAGCGTCGTGGAACGAGCTCGTATGTCGATCATGTTGTCGGGTGACGAAGATGCAAGCGATATTGTCGGCTTGAGCGAGGAGCAGATTAGTTTATTTAAGAAACTAACGAGCCAAGCCGACGAGCGAATGTCCACGGTGGACCGTTTGCATCCAGAAGACGATTCCGATTCCGACTCGGAGGGATCCGAAATGGGCGATGAGGACGAAGAAGACGACGGCGTGTGGATCTAAGGTGTGTCTCCTTTGGTTAGTAGATTTGTTTTAGATTTGTCTCGTTTTTTCCTTTTTCCTTTCCATCGTTCGCTCGCTTATCCCAACCATTCTTTATCCAGTAGCGAACTCCCCACAACAACAACAAAAGTGTGTGTGCCGTCTTGTGTGTGTTGGTGCTTTTGGGTCCATTTGTTTATAAGAAGATCAAATTACCATTGTTTTCTTCCCCACTTGGTGTTTTCCTGTCTCCTATCCCGCAGTCCATCGGACAAACTCATTGGAGTGGCAGATATACCAGTGGATTTCTCAATATACCCCGCAAATATGCTTGCCTTCAGTCTCGCTAGGGTCTACGAGGCTTCAAAGGACTTTTCCCACTGCTCCCACTGGCCGTCTTTTTCACACTTTTCGCACTCGTCTTCCGTAGCGACGTTGCTGCAGATGACGGCAATTTCTTTTTCGCCTTGGAAGGTTTGCGCTTTGATTTCCGTTTCTTCTTCTGCGCCAGCAGTTGCAGTCGGTACTGCCGACGCACGAGGAACCCGCGCACGACGGCTTGCAGTCTCTGGATGAACCGGAAAAGGTTGAGTTCGCGCTGGCGTTTCCGACGTGCAGCTTCGTCGATCGCGCGCAGTTCGTCCAACTGGTTGCTTCGGTCTTCATCGATGCGCGCAAAGTACGTCTCAAGCGATGCGGTCGCCTCCTCAATGCGCTGGAGTTCCGCTTGCTCTTGTGCAATCGCCGCATCGACAAGTGCCATCTCGTCGTCGTATTTCTGCAAAAGCTCCCGCAGGTCCGTGCCGACCCGCTGCTTGCGCTTGCGCTCGTCGGCTTCAAAATGCTTGTTCTCATCCGAGACCCTCGTATCCGTGCGCATGACCGCGAGCAATTTCTCGTTCGCGCCAGTTTTCTGCAGCGATGCACATGTGCACGGACCAAGAATAAGAACACCCAACATGCGAGTCAAGGGACGTGCCAAAAGAAACGAAAGGAGATCGTCAGAGCAGCGAACGTACTTGGTTCTCGAAGGACGAGAGCGCCGCGTGAAGTTCCTGCTCGCGACTTCGCTCCGTTGCCGCAAGCGCTTCCCCTGCTGTGCGCTGCGTGTCCGTGAGCTGCTCCTGCAAGCCCGAGATGATCTTGGAGTACTTCCCGTTCATCGCAACGCGTGCCTCGCGCTCTTTCGCGAGCTCAAAGACCACTTGCTTGCGGTCGTCCTCGACCTCTCGGAGCCGGATCTTGCTCTCTCGAAGGTTCAGCGCTGTGCGTTCGTCCTGCTCGGTGCTCGTGCTAAACACATGGTCGACGTTGATGCTCAACTCGGTCCACGTCTGCGTAAATTTGGCAAAAGCCAGCGAGACCGTGGTCGCACTCGCCTTGCGCAGCGTGTCTCGCGCGGCTTTGTCTTGCTGCCAGACAAGCAAAATCGATCACTGCCACCTCAGCAAAGAATGCCAGAAAGCAGCGACTGAACTCGCACATACCATGATGCAGCGAACCACACTGTGCAAGCTCTTTGGAAACAGGACCGCGTCGTCACTCGACCAGCATTCCTCCTCGACCTCGGGTCGCTCTTCCTCCTCGTCGGCGGCGACGTTGTCTTGGCCATACCATCGCGCAGCTTGCGCAGTTCCCAGCAACGACGTTTCAATTTGAAACTACGTCCACCATATACACACGCATGCATGCATGAGTCCATGGTCGTTCACGCATGCATACTCCTACTACAGCAAGGACATGCTGCTGCCACTTACATGCTGCTCGAGGGTTTCCACGACAGGGTCCGAAAGCAAGCGCTTGGCATCCACGAACGCCCCATCGCTGGACGAAGAGGAATCGGGGAGCGTGGCGATCACCTCGAGGACAGCGACGGTTTCTTCGAGCACGGTCAGGATCCGTCCGCTCTCGTGATCCATCATTTTGTTCATCGCTGGCGATTTGGCTTGATGGAGGGGATATTTCCTCAGAGCGTGCTGCTGCTCAATGAACGTCTCCCGATCGCCTAGAATGGGCGGAATATGCCAGCTAGGACTATTTTTGTTTGTGTTTTTATTCATCCCCAAATCCATTTCCATCGTGTTTCACATCCACACTCTCCCATCGTGAATCGTTTAAAGCGGAGCAGACTCGCTTGGTTCATTCCGTCGCCGATGCTGGGCACATGGATCATCCTTTATTTACGCCAACTGGGAGACTTTTTCGCGATCTCATCGTTGGCATTGTGTCCATTGTCGTCGTCGTCATCGCTTCCACTCTCGCTGTCTCTACCATCCTCCTCGTCATCGTCATCATCACTTTCACTCTCGCTGAACGCGGCATCGCTTTTGTCGGAGGAGGCTGGATGTCCAGTCCCATCGACGATCCCAAGCGCGAGTTCATCCTGCACTTGCTGGATGATGCGATCCACGGAGCTCTGTCGCGCCACACAATTTGCTCGACCAGCATCTTCTTCATCATCGCCTCCAGAACGCGGTTGTGAAGCATTTGGATTCGGTGGCAGACCGCGTAAACGTTGGAACCGCTCCTCCAAGCTGTTGACCGACGGGGTCGTCGCTGTTTCATTCTTCAGCGCCTGGAGGCGCAGTCGAAGGTCGTCGGAGACAGGCTTGCGCTCCCGTTGCGCGCGCTCGACTTCCTGTTGCGCTGCAAACTTCCTAAGGTTCTCCAATCGCTCGTCCAAGCCCAACGTCGTTGAAGCCGTTGGTGGCGGGGACAGTGGCGCTGCTCCTGCGCAAGAGCTACTCGCATGAGCACTATCAGCTGCTGGTGATGCTGGAGGTTTTGGTGGCTCTGGGAACCCCATGCCCGTGATCCCCATCAAGATCGACACTGCAGCGCTTGGCTGCTGGTTTTGGACGTGGACTTGCTCCTCTAATCCACGAACCACCTTTTGGATCTCCAGCCTGCGTTCCTGGAAAAGCTCTCGCGTGCGTTCATCGGGGACGAGACTCGCGGCGCGTTCAAACCCCAGAGCTGCTGCGTTGTAACGCTCCACGACCATGGGAATCGACGCACCAGGTTGCTCTCGCATTGCTTGCGCTTCCGCAAGCGCCTGGAAGGAGTCGTCGATCAGCGCTTTCGCGTTTGTCGTCGGGGTCTCTCTACTGCTACTATTGCTGCTGCTGGAGAGATGCTGAGGTATTGCTGCGACGATGGGTACAGCATACGGCAGCGATGGATTCCGGGATTGCGCATGCGGATGGTTCACGAATGCGAGGATCTGCTCGCGTGTGGACTCGGTATCCACGTAGAGCTCCACGGGCGTGGTCTTGGCTGCCGTCTGGTACACCCACGACTTCCGCACGTCGTCCATCGAGCGCACTTCCAACAGCAATTCTGCCACATTTAGCACACCAAGCACATCACCACTTCCCATGAGACTTCCTATGACACCATACCCACACACAGACATGACGCGAACGTACTCTGTTTGTCCGTACTGGCGCTCGCATCGGTCGCACTTGGCGGCACAAACGCTCGCAGGACGACGTGGAGAATCCCCTGGAAGCGCAGCACGACCTGCGGCTTTGGGGAAAACTCGAGCAGCTCCGTGGAGAGCGCGATGCGCTCCTTCTTCCACTTGGCACTGTAGAAGAGCGATCTCTTCTCCAGGAGCAGGAACACGTCGCTCTCGAAGCCGACAAGCTGTGGTAGTGGATCTTCCATGTTGGTGTTCTCTTGTTTTCTTCTTCTTTATGGATATGATTGTGTTTGATGAAAATGATAGCGGAGGAGTGACTGCTTATTTCCGACAAAGAACAAAGTACGCTTTCCCTGTTTGGTACATTTGCTGTGTTTGCTCTATATGCAAGAGATCTGTGGATCTAATTCGGGATACATCCCTTCGATTCGCTCTTCATTTGCAGAAAAGAGCTTCCTCTGAAAAAGAATGCTATACGACGTACCTTTGAGTCGATTGTGGTTGTGCCTACGTTTTGCAGAAGGTGCCTGTTCTTGTATACTATTCGTAATGTAGCCGATATGGATGGTTTCTGCTGATGTCGTCAATCTGCAGTCATTCGAACCTCAGATCTGAGTATCCCTTTTTCTCCTTTCATCCAATCAACGAAACGATCTGGGATCCACTGTTTCGTCCACTCGTCATCGCAAGAGAGAGAGTGGATCATCACTTGTGAGAGGAGAGCGGACCAAAAACGACAAGGGAAAAGGGCTGGGGGACGACGTCCGCGCACTGTGCCGCTCACACTCACTCACTCACTCACACAGCTCCTTTCGTGCGTGTCAGAGCGCGTCCACATAGCGAAAGCAAGTCACTGTTGACCGAGAAATCACCCCTTGCGCACACGCACACGCGCGGAATAGAAAGAAAAGCAAGTTGCGGCAACCCCCTTTCCGCCCTATCAGTCACCTGCTAGAGAGAGAGAGACAGGTCTGCAGTATTGTGTTGGCAGCGGATGCACCAGGAAGCATGGGAGGCGACGACCCGCACTTCGACATGCAGGACTACCTGATCAACTGGAACGCCGGTCCGTTCGGTCTCGTGCTGCGACCCGACCTCGGCTCGGACATGCCGCCCTGCGTCGCGCAGGTGCTCCAGGAGCAGTCGGTCGCGAAGCTCTCGGGCGTGAAAGCCGGCGACATGCTCATCAGTGTGAATGGCAAGAAGACCACGAAGCTCGGGTACGAGAAAGTTGTCAAGATGCTGTACAAGGAGCGACTGCCAGTGATCCTGCACTTCCGCACACCGCAAGCCAAGCGCGCGGGAGGGTCCGACACGAATGCGACGAATAATCACCACGAGGATCGACGCTTGATGGAGCGCGGACTCTCTTCGCAGCGGTCGACCCAGCTGCAGCCACCGCCGACTCCTACGGCACCGGGTCTGCACCAAATGCCACGACAGCGCGTTCTTTCGTCGCAGGATTTCGACACGCGCTCGGTGACGAGCAGCACGAGCAGCCGTGCGGCGCCTCGTGCAAACATGGATGGCGGAGATCAGCGGAAGGTGCGCAAGCAGTACAGCGCTGTTTGGGAGCGGGGGAGTCTCGGCATTAGTTTCCGGCCGTACAGCTCGCGTGTGAATGTACCCTGCGTCGACTTTATCGGGAGTCGAGGTGAAGGACGCGGGATGGAGCGTGTGTGCGTGAACGACGTGCTGATCGCGATCAACGGCGAGAAGACGAAGGCGTTGGGAGTGGAGCGGGTGCTGCGCTGGCTTTTGGTGATCGAGAAACCCGTCGTGCTGCGCTTCCATAGCTCGTCGAACCGCGTGGTTCAGAACCAGTCGAACTCGATCGAGAGCTACCAGCCAGAGTACGAGCCGAGGACCACTGAGGCTTCGCGATTCCAGGTACTCTACGAGCCACTGCAAGCACCACCAGCAGCAGGAGTAGGTTCTCAGCAGGGCGACTTGCGCCGCCAAAACAACCATTCCGTGAACTCCTATCATATCGAGACGCAGAATCCAACGGATCGCTCAGACCACCGAGATCGCAGGTACACGAACAACGCGCTGCCTCGTAAAAACCAGATTTTCCTCGACCATGGACGACCACAAGAGCCGCAGCGCCGCTACACGAACAACGGGATGCCTCCTCCAGAGTTTGATGCACGAATCGACACGCGACCAGACCTTCGCCGGCATCAGTCCAACAACGGAGCGCCAGCAGAGTACGAGCAACCGCGAGTGGAACGTTCGCGTCGCCATTCGAATGGGTCGCAGACTAGCGGGTTTATCCCGCAGGTGCTGCCTCGACGAGAAGAGCGACAGGAGCGGAACCAACCTGTAGTGGAGTATCTCTCGAATGACAGGATTCTTTACGACCCTGAGCTCTTCCAGAAAAAGACGGAAAACAGCGGCGGTCGACAAGAGCAACCTCGTGAGCCCGAACTTGAGCGTCCTCACCAACGTCTAGACTCGGCGTCAACTCGAGAACTTTCTTTCGATGAAGCTGTCCGCATCGTCGCGCGATCCAGTGGGAAGCCCGTTACAGAGTGCGTGTTTGGAGGCGTTCCTATTCTAAGTATCCGAGAAGGATCGGCTCAAGCGAAGCTCATGCTGATTTTCGCAAAGGCATGCTTAGCCAAGGAGACTGGTCCTTCCGGCACGGGTGCTCCTTCAGTAGTAGACAGACAGCGGACACAGTCCAGTGCATCCTCTGCGTCTGCTATATCCCTAGATGCAAGGTCGACGGTGCCAGCTGGAGATTTCACGAGAGACTTCCCGCAGCAGCAGCAGCATCGATCCACTAGTGGGAACCCGCTTGGTCGCCACAGGTCGTCCCAGTTTCTTTCCTACAAATTCGCGCAAGACCACGATGACAAACGCTCTCGAGCAATGAGCTCAGACGCGTCACTGGAGCTTCCCCAAGTCTTCAATGAGCCGAGCCAACCAGTGCCAGTTCAACGTCCAGGAAACGGTTTTGTGCCTTACGTTGCGGAGACCAAGGCTCAAGCACCACCAGTGCTTGTTGCGCCTTCGAGCACAATCCAGCCTCAAAACCCAGCGAATCCAAGTGCTCCCGCGCCGTCTTCGGGCGACTTCATTTCGCTGAAAGACTTCATCGTGCAGGACGACGGGCAAATCGCAGATCGAGCGACCGCATCCAGTGTGAACAGTGCGTCAACCCACGTGCAGTCCGTCGACAGTGAGGAAGACCTTTTGACCGCTGGAAGTCACTTGGTGTCGCTTGCGCACGTTGAGCGAAAAGACACGGTGGAGACGAAGAGCAATCAAAGCCAGAGCTCCTCCGTTGATGCGTTTGATCGACGCGCTCTGAACAATACGGATATTAGCATGTCCGTGAAGGTTGAAGAAGAGAAATTTGGCTCGGATATGATCTCGTTGAGTGATCTGGCTGTGAGTAGCAGCAAGAATGAGGATACGAAGGAAGAAGCGAAGCCCAATGAGCAAAGTCATGATATCGAGAAAGAAGTCCAGGAAGAGAAAAGCTCGTTGCTGCATCCGTTGATTGCCGAGTTGTACTGGGGACTCCCAGATTTGCACAACCTCGTCAAGGACAAGCCGGTCAACACTTTGCTCCAGAAAAAGGAGATGCTCGATGAGATCCAGGATATTCTGCAGAGCCTTCAGATGGAAGCCCAGTTTGAGCGCCACTCGCATCTTGGTGTGGGCACTCTTCCCAGTTTGCCTCATGCTATGGACACTTCACCGTCCTCACCATCGACCAGCACGCGAGGTAAATGCTGCTACCAATGTGGCAAGACCGGGGAGTTAGCTGACCTCGCCGTTGACGGCGGTCGACGAGAACTGTATTGCCAGGACTGCTGGGAAGTGTTTTTCTTCAGCGAAGACCGGCTGCAAGAAGCCGATGCAGAATCGCCAAGTGCCACTGCGCACAGCGTTGGACGCGACAGCTCCGACGACGAAGCGTTCAAGTATAGCTTTCACGACAGCTCGGTAAGCCGCGCCGACATGTTGAACCCGTGGCGGTATCTGAACGGCGGATCCTCTTCGATCCGTGACTCCACGACAACTATTGGATCCAGTCTTACGGACCGCACGGACGAAGTGTGGCTCTAAGTGAGTGCTGCGAATCCTCTATCTCTCTCTCTTTCTATATTTCATTGATGTGACGTGGACATCGAGTTTGTGCAAGCCAAGACGCGAAAAAGGTGTAAAACTATGTGGTAAAAAGCAAGCGTGGTTTAGATTTTATTCTTTTCAGTGTTCAATGCGGTCGTTACTTTCTGGTGATCTCGTTTCTAGACGATGGATGTGCGTCCGGTTCTCTCTTGCCAGGTACACATGTCGCCTTCATCTTGCATCCTTTCTCGCGTCGTTTTTCATTTCGGTCTCGAACCACAAGTTTCAAACGGGGATGGATGTGTCCAAGGTGCTAACTAACGAACTCGCAGACAAATGAGCTCCTCCGAAAGTGCTCATTGCACATCTTTTTACTGAATGCTGAGTTCAAGTTTTCGAACAAATCGAGGTGGGATGGTGCCATTCGTTCAAATCTGATTCGCCATCAGGTTTCGCGAGATGCGCTCGCACCAATACTGAAATGCACTCCCATTGCAGGCATGCTGCACTTGGTCAAACGGAGGGAGTTGCGCATGTTCCCATGGAAGACCAGGTGAGTAAGACAGAGTGGGAGGCTCTCTCTCGTCAAGCGCACGACGACAAGGGGAGACGCGCATAGTGATGAGGATGCAATTTGAGGCGCGACCTCCCTCATCTGCACGAATCAGTGGACGGTCTTCCCTTCTTTCTCTCTCACCAGCAGCAGCTCCTTCTTCGCATGGCCATGCAACAGCCGCACTTTTGCATTCGCCAGCTTCGCCTCGAGTCAACTCTGTGAGCGTTCACGATGGCGGCAGCCCACCTGAGCTCGGCATGGAAAGCTGCGGTCACGTTCCTCGCAGCGCAGGGACAGATCCGCGACACCAGCACCAACAGCACGCCACTGTACGCGACCGAGTCGGTGCAACTTGCAGAAACGTTCAAACCGACGCTGGAAGTGGGACCACCTCCGTACCAGAACGTCCAAGGCGAGCCGTGCGTCGTGCCGCTGGGCTCCCACGTCTTTGGGTTCTCCTATGGAACGCCATGGACGACCAACTTCACGGCGCCAACGTGCTCGGACGAGTACTCGGTGCTGTACCTGAAATGGGAGGCAACGTGCCAGTTGGGGACGCAGTTCGATCGCATCGCGGCTGTGTGGATCAACGGCGTCGAGCTCTTGCGGACGTCGACGGAGGAACCCGATCGAAGATCCGGCGTCTCCTGGGAAGTTGTCAAGGATGTGTCGACATATTACGACGTGGTGAAGAAAGGCGGCGACGTCGTGGTGTCCTTGGACAATGTGATCGAAGGCAAATACAACAGCAGCTTCGCGATCACGCTCTCGGCGGAGTTCTACAAACCACTCCCTCCGAAAAGCCTCATCATTGGCAAGAAACAAACCACAAAGCCCGACCTCGTGCTGCCGATCTCGAAGAGCAACTCGACCTACGGCTGGTTCACGGTCGAGCCCAACAGCGTCGGGAAGAACTACAAGCTTGTCACGCTCCCTCTCAACACCGAAGAGCTCTACCTCGAAGTCTTCCTTTCGCACCACCAATGCGACGAGTTCTACTACGCAAACCCTCCGGATGCATACGCCAAGCCACTCGGGTGGTGTGGCGGAGGTCCCTTCCGTGAAGTGCAAGTGCTGGTCGACGACGAACTTGTGGGTGTGGTGTGGCCATTCCCGCTGCTGTTCACTGGTGGGCTCAACCCGTACCTGTGGCGTCCGATTGTTGCCATTGGCGCGTTCAATGCCCCCACGTACGTGCTCAACATGACCCCATTCCTGGGCAAATTCTTGGACAACCAGCAGCACAACGTGACCTTCTTTGTGGACTATGGGGTGGATTTCTGGCCCATTGACGGCAACTTGCTCGCGTACACGGACAAGTACGGCAAAGCCACGAAGGCGACCATCTTGGAAAAGCGCATCGACCGCCATGTGATCCCGACGGAGACCAGCCAGATCGATGGCTCCAATGCCAACTTCACGCTGCAAGCGGCGCGCAGCTTTTACGTCAAGTCCAGCGTCACGACCTCGAAGGGCACAAAGATCTACACGATCGACCAGCAATTGGAGTACTCAAACCGACAAGAGTACTTGGAAAACGGCGACCTTGGCATCTTCGAAGGCCACACGCAGGTCAAGACCACACAGACCGTGAGTTCGCTGTTTGGCATCCTGGAGAACACGATCACCCATGTCGAGAACTACCCGATCTACGGACGCTCGTACTACAAAGTCCGCGACGATGGCTCGTACATTCTCGACGCCGACTTGGTGAATTCCTACTCGCGCTCATTGAGCATCAAGGCGTCGCCTCTGGAACTGCTGTTCCCGACGAGCTTCCGATACGGCTACGAAGCCAAGGATGTCACCATCGCACTGAACGGCACGGCGTCCATTGACTCGCTCGTGGGTGGGAACGGTTCCACACAAGCGTCGTACGCCTCCAAGTCGCCTGCGAATGGCTGTTTCTCGCGTGACGTGGCCGCGGTGGCTGGCACGCTGACCACGGACGTCAGCTCCACCAAGTGCCCAGCGCGTGCCTTGCGCACTTTCACTCCGTAGAAAGATATGTAGTAGGCGATAAAAGAAGAGAAATGGGTTGACTCATCGGTGTGGTCAGCGTCAACAGTGCCTCCAAGCATTTCGTTCATTCGTCGTTGGTTTTTGGTGATGGGGACGGGTTCACGAAGAAGAGAAAAAACGAAGAAGATTCGTCGTAGTGGCAAAATTTCGTCTTGCTCATGAAACTTTCGTCTTGCTGTGTGTGTGTGCGTGGTCATCGCTTACGCATAGCGATGGCGATTGCGACCGCTGTTTCGCTCCTTCCTTTCGTGCGTGTGTTTCCGGATTTGTATTTGTTGGTTTCGGGTGGTTGTTGCATTCTTTCTGCATATCTTGCAGGATCGCTTTCGTTTTTCCGTGTTTTTTCACTCTAAACGCATGTGGTTCGACAGCGACTCACTCGCACTGAACGCAACACAGAAGACGGCATCACTTCACTTCCCCTGACACAGAGATAGTTTCGCTGGAGGTGTGTCTGCTTACTGTAATGCGATGATCCGAGCTACACAGAAAGATCCGACGCTGCACGCCATCACCATTTGCACGCGAACAAACACCAAAATCCATGCTGCGCCAGAAAAGACAAAGCGCCAGTCACTCACTCGCCTTTGCGATGCGCTTGATGACTGCCATGTGCAGTCAGACCTTCATTCATCTCACTTGTAGCCACCTCTCAGTACCGTCGAGATCACTTCCACAAACAGCGGGATGCGATACAAAGCATAGAGTGCAGCAGCATAACACCTGCTCACCATTACCCGCTGATAAAGTACACATGGCTCCTCTCGTTTGTTTGACAGGTCCCGTGCACTCTATATTGTCGAAACCGATGCATACTTGGACGAGCACACACAGTAGCGCTCGAAAATTCGTATCTGCTGGAATTTCAGAGTCGACAACGTATCAGATCCGAGTCTCACATACAAACGTCTATACACGCACACATCGGAATCAGGTGACCCCTGGATTTTCTTCCATCTTTTTTTCTTCGGAAACAACATGGCTAAGACATGTCAACTATCCGAGTTCGCATGAAAAATTAGACTTTGTGGACAAGGAACGTGCACGAAATCGCTTGGGTGGCTCTCGACCAGCAGTCCATCAAAACCAAAACAAAAAAGATCGGTTGCACTTTCTCGCTCTCTCCTGAGTGCGTGTCCGCCATCTCGTGCCGAACTCTTGTGTTTGTAACGCTCTCGGTTGGAGAGGAGCACTTGGTGCTCGTCAGAAATGGATCCAACACCCAACTTCCTCCCTCAAGCAGCAGCTCACTTGACAATTGCGCTTGACTTGTGTGCATTCGACACTTGACACACACACACACAGAGACACACCATGATCTCCCCACAGGTGATCCAAGAGCTGCTCACCGTGCGCCAAGTGCTGCACTACCTGCCGGCGTCCCCGCGGACGGAGAAAGGGTGGACCCACCACGAGCAACAGCTTTTCTGGGATGCACTCGCCAAGTTCCCACAGGGTCCGTGGACCACGATCGCCGAGTACATCGGCACCAAGTCGACACGACAGGCAATGACCCACGGCCAGAAACTGCGGCAGAAACTCAACCGCTGGCGCAAGCGATTGCGCAGAACTCCCGCAGCGGCACTCGCGATGAGCGATATCGACGGCGATGCGGATGCAGATGGCGACCTCGCAGCGACCTTAGCGTTGAGCTCGGTTATGATGACATCGAGCGCGATGCCTCCCGCGATGATGCGGAATACATCCCCGATCATGACATCGATGTCCATGGCGATGTCCATGGCCATGCCAACACTGACTTCCACGTCGACCGCAGACGCAATGAGCTCGCTCTCCCATCCCGGCTTCCTCGCGGACGACACTGCACTCCTCCCGCAGTGCAAGACTCGCTCACCTGCAAACACCGCAAGCTACGGGTACGATACGATGACATTTTCGTCGACTGCGCTGTCTGAAGCGGACGTGAGCTACACCGAGTTGCTGATGGCGTCGCTGCCGTTTGCATCCGCTGGGATCACCTCGTTCACCAGTAGTGTCCCAACCGTGTCGACAACCGTCGGCACCTGCTCTTCTTCTGGGTTCGACCGCACAACCACCGCGATGGCGTCGTCATCGTTAACGCCATCCGTGCCTTCGCCCTTTGTCTCGATGGAAAGACTCTCGGATCACCACCATCACGCTCCTTACCGCTCTCAAGCTCAAGCGCCTCGCCGAGCAGCACCACCCGCGGTGTCCACGTCGTTCCCCGACGACGTCCACTACATACTCCCACAGTCCCTAGTCGACGACCTCGCGGACGTGCTGTGGGATTATTGACTCTCCCCAATCTCCTGAAACCAGCACTCGGGATTCTTACCAGAAAACATCACCCCGATGAGTCATGCAACAATTCTTATGAATGGCCACGCCTCGACAGCCGATTAGCGGCTCCAAGTAGTTCAGTCCGTTAGTCAGCTATCCCCCCCCATCTCACTCTATGTCTCCCTCGCCTGTGTCGCCGTAAAGCCAACCTAGTAGATTAATAATAAAGGCTTCAAAGCACTGCCAGCATCAAAGTCGAGCATTCCAGTATGTCGATCAGTGTCCACTTTCAGGACAAACTATTCCCTCCCATTATTGTCCACATATGCAGTGTAAACATGCAATTGGTTGAAATTACGGTACGAGTGCGTGATTGGCTGAAATAGATCGGATCCAACCTGAAAGAATCGAAAAGGTGAGTGTTGAACATGGCGCACGATGCTGCGTCTCGGATGCACTTGCGCAGCTCTAGTAGCGATGCTCAGGAGGGACAACAGCGCCATGTGCAGCAGGAGGATGCAAGCGCGAAGTACGAGCACGACTCCTTCATGATCAGTCCAACCTCATTCGGTGACGATGGCGTCGACGTGTCGTTGTCGATCTCGGACAAGGTTGACACCAACCATGGCACACGAGCATCGGAGGCTGCGCTTGTGATCCCGCTATTCGTGGCTTTGGTGGGACTGTTGTACACGCTCACGCGAATGAAGAAGAGGGAGAAGTCCATCAATGTCTCGGTTGCCACCTCATCCGAGCAAATAGAACCTCTGCTACCAAGCCTGCCGAGTGCAAACGCTAGTGGAACGCAGAGCACTCGGTTCCAGAGCCTCGATGTGTTTCGAGGAATCACGGTTTGCTTGATGATCTTCGTGAACTATGGAGGTGATGGGTGCTTCCGAGAATGCTATTTGATCCTATGCTGTACTTTTGACTGTCGCTGTTCGGATATGAGTGTGCAGGTGGCGGATTTGAGCTGTTCAACCATAGTACATGGGATGGCGTGACGGTCGCAGACCTCGTCTTCCCATGGTAGTCGAGTAACTAGTACCTAGGACGTGCTCTGTGGGATGGTACTTATGTGTGGCTTTTCCCCTTGTAGGTTCGCTTGGATCATGGGGTTTGGCATCTTTTTGTCGTCGCACAGTCTAGCGCTACGGCGCAAAAATGATACCGAGTCCCGCTTGCCTCGCCGCTCGATTTTGCTTCGCTCAGCGAAGCTCTTCGCGCTTGGCTTGTTTCTTAATAATGGAGCAGACTGGAGCCATTGGCGGATCCCAGGTACAGATTAAGTGCCATATGCATTCTAGAAGCAAATCTCGTCTAATTTGTGGTGTGTGTTGCATAGGAGTCCTTCAGGCACTCTCTGTCGCATACTTTATCGTCGCTCTGCTGAGCTCTTATTTCCCACCTCGCCTCGATGGCGCCTATCATCGAATCAAGCTCATTCGGTGCCACGTGCTGCTCGGACTTCTGCCGCTGCTCATACTGAACCTTTCAGCGACCTTCTTGCTGCATGTCCCCGGCTGCCCTGTCGGGTACTTAGGTCCAGGTGGCACAGCAGATGGCGGAGAGCACCGGAATTGCACAGGAGGAGCACATCTGTACGTCGATTCACTCCTGTTTGGTCGAAACCATCTTTTCCAGACGCCGACATGTCAGAAGCTGTACCGAACTGGTCCATACGACCCCGAAGGCGCTCTGAACTGGCTCATGGTTGCGACAACCGCGTATTTGGGATACTTTGGAGCTGCACACGTGACGAGTATGGAGAGTGGGAAACGCAAGATCCAGTCCCTTCTGCTTCTTGGATCCGTTTTGCTTCTGTTGAGCGTGGCTTCTGGTGGCATCCTGGTACATCACTCGCCATGGATCCCTCTGAACAAGAACCTGTGGTCGATCTCGTACGTCTTCTTGAGCTCCGGGATCGCTTCTTTGCTCCAAGCACTCCTGTTCTTGGTTTTGGATGAGTCGGAAAGGCGTGTGCGTTGGTCTGGCTGGCCATTTCTTGGAGTTGGCAAGAACTCCATCTTCGTGTACGTGATGGTACGACAACTAGCGCTTTCTCAGGCTATGGTTGGTCATTTTGGCGAGTGTGCTGACTCTTTGACGATGAACCCTCTTGGCGTTTGCAGCATGAGATTTGCCAGAGCTTTGCACCGTTTTCAGCTAAACCCATGGACCCTGGCGATTCCATGAGCCACGTGGCGCTATTATTGTTCAACTTTGTCGCCGTTCTCACGTACGTTACCTTTTCTGTTCCCAACCCTCCAAATGATCAGTCTTTTGTGGATTTGCAATCAGGATGATTGACAACCTTTCGTTGCTTCCTTTTGCGGATGCGCTGCTGCATTGCAGCTGGATCGTGATAGCTACGTGGTTGCATCAACGAAAGGTTTTCATCAAAGTCTGAAGTCGATCTCTTTGATCCCTCGTGCTTCGTGTTCTCCTGGCACGCTGTCGAAAGTGTACCCATTTGACTGGTGTGGGCAGAGTTGGGACCATGGACAGACAATCTCAAAAGCTGCGATGCGCAAAGATATTCATACTTTGTAGCATTGCGTTTACAACCTCAATTAATAGTGATAATACTTGATGGCGACCTGAAAGCGATGCTGACGTTGAGGAGGCGACTCGGGTTGCTTCGTTTGTTGCTGCTATTGCTGTGGCTTGCATTGAAACATGTCGTCCTGACGTTGAAAATGACGAGAACAAATGAACTGGACATGCAGGAGATGAAAGCGAGCGTTTCCTCTTGTTGGAAAACAATCGAGGTGCATCGCTCCGACACAAATGCACTGAACGAACCATTTCAGGCGGACAACTTACCATCATCAGCCTAGAAAGTGTCGACCCCTCGACTGGACCGAAGTGGCGTCGCTCCACTTGGGGCTCAACTCTTCAAGCAGAAACGGCAGGTGGCAAGGAGTGTCAAACTGACTTGGGATCTCCGATGGAACCAACGCAGATACAAAATCGTATCCCGGACAGTTTGAGAAACAAGGTTCATCGTGAAGCAGCGCAGCAGAGTCGAGCAGCAGCTGCTGGTCCGCTAAATCGTTGACGTCGTCAAGCAGCTCTTGGAACAGGTTTCTCGTATCATCGCCTGTGAACTCGATACTGCTACGAGTGCTACTACTTGATGAAGCGGAGTCGTGGCTCATCGACTCGGAGTCCATTGATTCCGCCGCGAGATTCAAATCCGTCATGAACGTCGCAAACTCGAGGTCCGACACCGATCCAGATTCTGACTGGAGGTCGAACTCCATACCATCGTCAGACTCCTGGTCGCTGCTTCTCAGCTCGATACGTACGCTTCTACTGGATCGGTGGCCAGTAGTATCGTCACGCACGATCGTTTGTGACCCGCGCAGACGTCTTGCGATCTTCTGGCGGTATTTCTGCGCGTGGGTCATTGTTTGCCGTGCGCTTTTCGTCTCGATATACTCTACCACACGACGCCATGGACCCGATGGGAACAGCTCCAATCCTTCCAAGAAGCGCTCGTGCTCTTGTGGCGTCCACGACGCGCCAACAGGGGATCCGGCAAGCGCGCGGTGAGGTGTATTGGACTTTGCTGAGTGGGATGGTGCCGCACCGGGACGCGTTTGCGGGATGCGGATCAGTCGCGCGTTGGCGGTTGGTGCCGATTGGAACATTTGCCTTTGCACACGAGGGGTGATCGTCATTGGCGGATGCCACACGTTCCCTTGCTTTCGCTCGACTAAAGCGTTCTTTGCGAGTCTCGACTGTGCTGCTTTCGTCGAGGAGTTGGCAAAAGCGGTACTGAGCTCGGCGGGACACGAGAAGAAGAAGAAGAAGAGCGAGCGAGTGACAGCGCTTGGACACCCCTTCGACTCGTGCTTCTCTCCTTCGGTCTATCGCCTAGTACAGAGTCGACTCGGCGAGAGCGTGCGTGCGTGCGATGACCTTAAAGTTGATATTCTGAACCCACTCACGCACGAACGCGATTTCGCGTCGTATACTCTTCTCAAGATCTCCGCCCATACATTTGGTGCGAACGAGAGTACAACGTGCGACTGCCGAGTGTCCGTAAGCAGGCACACGATGTATTATTTGTTCCTCCCTCTCTTTCCAGCGTATCTCGGCCATGTTTGTGCATGCGGAAGGGAGATACCCAAAGACGAAGGAGAAGCGTGGACTGACTCGACGAACGCCATACAAAATCGCGGTGTAGTGGTAAAAATGTACCCGGAAACGCGTTCTGTAGCCATGTCCATCTCCATTCGGAGCAATTGCGCCAGCGAGCGGCCGCCAAAAGCGATCTCGTGTGTCTCGAGGAGGCCAGTTCGCTTTTTCGCGCGATTGGCTTTTTGGACTCGGAACTCGGTCAGCTGACACATTCGATCGTCTCAGATCTGAATCGGAACCGGAGTGACGGTCTCTCTCACAACTGACTCAGATCCAGATGGAGCAAAAGTCGTTGAATGGTTGCAGATACTCCTCGACTTGATTGAAGCGATGGTAGGTATGCATTGTCCACATCGCTGCAGAGACTGGTGTCGTGGTCTCTTGTAGACGCAGTGACGAACGTTCGGAACGTTATGTCTGGGAATGTGCAATCCGCGCAACGCTTCAGCGCGAGCAGATGCTTGTGCTGACAGACGAATCTCCGATGCATCGGTTGGTTGAGTGTGTGTGCTGACAGGAGGCGAGGATGTAGCAAGAAAAGAGACACCACTGCACGAATATCACCGAGTCTTTGTTGCTGTTGATACATGGAGAGCACAAGATGAGAGCAATGGTCCCAGCTCCAACGGTGCCTAGCTCCGTAAAACGGTGTCTGCATCAACTTCACAAAAGCGTATCTTGATGGATGCATGCGCTGGTTTGACTATCTGGTAGTCCATCTCTCTTTTTCGAAATATTGACAGTTTGTGACATGCGATGTCTCGCCATTCATGCATTCATCCACAGCCCTTTCTTCTTTTTGACGACATTTTTAGTGGACGCGCCTCCGATTGGCTGGAAAATTCGGAAACGGTCACTGCATTGCACAAGTTTACAAGCGAGAAACGAGAAAGAGTCGGGCAACTCCAGACAAACACATGTCGCGCCATGTCACATGGCAACATGGTGGTGGTGGTGCTGGAAACGTCCGGTTCGGATGGCCAATCCGCACGTGTGTGGCTCTCGTGGCGTTTGACGAGTCGAGTCGGGAAGGTGCGGTCACTGGATCCATTGCATGCGCATCATGAGCGCAGCCGCACCGCTCGAATAGCGCCACCTCTCTCCAACACCATGCAAGATGATGTGCGTCATATCAACGGTCATTGATGTGTATTCGAACGAGCTGTTGGCGTCGCTGCTGTCGGTGATGCTTTCTGCATCGGTGGTTGATGCATTCTCGCTTGATTCATCAGTGGAGTGGAAGGAGAGTCGAGGATGGATCACAAAGATCGATCAGTCTGCTGTCGAGTCCATTTTCCACCTCTCGACTCGTTGTGCAGCTACTCCCAAACCAACTCGATCGACTAACGAAGAACGACGCAGAGAGAGAAGTGTGTGTGTGCTTGACTCAACACGCGACGAGGCATGCGAAACGCGAATGCCACTCACTCACGCGGCTCGCGCGAGTGGGACGTCCATTTTTCGAGTAATCGGATCCACCAAATTGGTCAATTGGCGCTACCGTACTGAGCGCTCTTCTCGCTGTCTCTCTTTGCAGCTCTCGACTAACCGGCGCTCACGCATGTGTGGCAGTCGTGCGATCCCCATCCGACTCGCGTCCCGACCAGAAACAGCAGCTTGTGGTTGTTGGGTGTGAGGGGTGCGAGGGATTACCGCCACCAGCGCCATCACGCTTCGAGCAGAACCTGCATCTCCATATGCTCCTTGATCCTTTCTGATCAAGAGAGAAGCAGTGTATCCAAATCCAGAGCTCGCACTGGGCTTCTCACTTAAACGAACGCTTGTCAAGTTGTGAGTGAGGAAACCGAAAGGCACAAGCAGCTGGCTCGCACCACCCAGTCAAAACAAACCCTTCTACGCTTACGTTCCTGCATGCGTTGCATCCCAGTGTCCTCGCAGGTCGCAACGGTCGCTGCAATCCACACCCCGCACTGTCGATACTTGCATCGCATCATCGACAAACCAAACCTCTGTATGTATTGAGTAGGAGAGGGATCGAAGCGAGCATGGTACACGGTACCGTATCCGAGTGGATTTCTTGCTTCGTGTGGGACAAAACTCCGAGTTTCGTCGCGTCGCGTCGTGAAACATTCACTCTCTTTTGTTTTTTCTTCTTTGGAGCTCTCCACTTCCCCCTCCCTCCCTCCTCCCTCTTCTTCTTCTTCTTCTTCTGCGATGTTTCGCATGAGAAAAGCGCAAAAGGAGAGCGATGCATGGTGTGGAGGGGGAGGAGCGCGATGCAATATTTCCGCTGTCTCTTGACTGTCGCGCGGCTGAACGGATCGATGGCTGGAAGGACCGCAGCGGTTATGGATCAATCCATGAGTGACATGGCGCAGCCATTAACTCACCTCACTTGTCAATTCCCGGTCGACCTCCACCACCACCACCACCACCACTCGCACCACCACCACCACCGTTCCATCGAACAATAGCAGACAGACAGATGATCTCTCCCAAAGTAATGATCGAGTTGCACCAAGCGAAGCTGGTCCCGACGCAGTTCACCGTCACCAAGCCTGGCGAGCACGCATGGTCTTCTGCCGAGCAGCGACGCTTCTGGGAAGCGATCCACCGCTTCCCTCAGGGACCATGGACCGCGATCGCCGCCTACGTCGGCTCCAAGTCGACTCGTCAAGCGATGACCCACGCGCAGAAGCTGCGTCAGAAATTGAGTCGATGGAAGCGCCGCGTGCGCAATGGCACGGAGTCCGGCGATTCCAGTGGCGCCAGCAGCCCGCGATCGGAAGAGATGAACGACGACGACGAAGACGACGAATCGGACGAGTTTGCGATCAAGGCGGAAGAGATGACGACGATGCAGCATGATGTGCCAGTGAAGTCGGTCTTCGACGTCGCGCCGATTTCTCCGGATGATGTGTCGTACGACAACGACGAGTACCTCGATGACCTGCTCTCGGATATTGAACCGGTGCTGGAGAACGTCGTGAACTTTGCGTCTTCGCCACGATCCGAGTGCCAAGCCAATGTCGTGCATTACGGTCCTTTCGCATCAGCTAGCTCCTCCGCCATGTACCCAGCGGATTCGAAGCAATCGCTCACAACCATCGCGAATGTCGCTTCCCCATACTACGCCTCCTATGCGCCTCCAACAAGCGACAGTTCGTCCTGGCACGCACTGGAGCGGCAACAACCTCAAGCAGCGACCCACGAATACGTGGCTGCTCCAGTTGAATTCCGCCTCTGAGTTCGCGGAGACGACCGTGTGAATAGGTAGTTATCGTGTGTCGTTCGTTCGTTGGTCGTTGTGTAGCAGTAAGATAGAAGCGTATGTCAAGTATCCCTCCTCCCAGTGTGTGTGTGTGTGGATCCCCATTTTTGCTGTCAAGAAGAGATTTTTAAGATTAATTTATTTGTTTTCATCGCAAAAATGCCATCTCATCGTGATTTTTGCTGGCGGAAGTGTTCTCCATCCAGATGGCACCAGCGTCCACACGAGCACCTCCATGTGCACCTCGAAGGTTTGTCCATTCGATGCTGCAGCTTCCAGAACGTCGCCGGACGTTCGAGATGGTGCTTTCGAAAGTCGAGCTGACCGTCACTTCATTCGAGAACTGCAACTTTTGCTAGGAATATCGGTGAATGAAGTTCGCACTTTCCTCGCATCGCCTGAAGCACAAGCACCCACGCAAAAGTGTACCCGCGTTATGTGGCTAACAGGGATCTCAGCAATGATGGGGAGAGCATGCTCACCACAAGGAAGTGTTCACGAACGTGTCATGCGGTGGTCGCGACGAAGAGATCCCCTTCGGACGCATAACAGGTCACATAGGTTGCTGATCTGGAGGCGACTTTGCTCGGCATGTCGTGACAGTGGAATGGGACTCCTCCATCACGAAAGTGTAGCTATCGCAGTTGCCTCTTTTTTTGCGGCGCACACTACCAGGCATATCGATACTGCGCCAATGTCCGTGCGAGAACAGTTGGGTTGAAACAAATCTGCAGAAATGATGGTACACCTACCACCCGAAGCCACGTAGGTACACTTTTGAAGCCATGTTTTGCTTTGTCGCAGATCACACGCACCTGGGCAACGAAAAACCACCAACACTGTCCAACACGAGCGTTAGTCGCTGAGCTTTCCGTTTGCAACGCCGACGCGCCATGTTGGGTTGATATATCGCGAAGCTCTCGATCTTGCCTGCCACAGCGTTTGCGCACGATGTCGCTGTGCAACGGTTCTGGATACTTGGGTGGGTGCCTGCTACCTGCACACAGTACACGGTGCGGAGCTTCGTTCCGACACTTCACTCCGCGGCGGAACTCGAACGCAGCAGCGCCATCACCGAGCGCCGGGAAGCTGCATTTGGCATCTATACCCGCATCCACTCGCCCAATAAAGCGAGGCTGGCGCAATGGCTTCTGAATCTGCTGTCTCGAGTAGCTTCCAAAAGCACCAGCATTCTTGACTCCGATGAGTTCAGTAAAACGGCGATGGATTTGATTGGGTGCGTGGACCACCAAACTCGAATTGGCGGCGCTTGATTGGCGGAAATGAGATGGACCGAGTGAAACGGCACGAAGCGACCATCATTCAGTAGGATCAAGTCGCATTGGAGAAAAAAGTTAACCCAAGTGCGACCGATAATCAAACGCAGCGATCTCAGTATTTCCTGCATGCAAATTTTCTGCTTAAAAGAATCACCCCACGCGATACTGGATATGGTGGTTGCTTCCTTCACACACAGAGCTAGAGGATGCAGTGGGTAGTTAACCCATCGACGGTGAATATTTTCGGTCGTTGGTCAAACACTCTGGATGAAGTCGCGATCTGTATGCAATCCCCCTTCTTCTCGGTGATGTTGCTGCTTACGCCATTCAGTTGAACATGGAGAGCTCTAGTTGGGAGGAGCCGCGAAAGAGCTCCTGCCCGTTTCGTCGCTCCGCATCCACCTCATTATCACAAATACGAACTACTGCTCGCATCGATCTCGACACAAAGAGAGCGATACCCGAGCAGCCAAAGCTGCACGAATCACCTATTCCTCGGAGGCACACGAGCAAGAAGATACACACCGAGATCATGACTATCACAAGCCGCGTCCAAAGCCAATTCCGCGACGCCGCCACGGAGGAGGAGCGCCTCATCCGCATCGCTCCCAACCAAGGTCGCACACGCTCTCCGGTTGCTGCTCCCCCTGGCTCGGGTCCTTCCTGGACGAACGAAGAGCATGACCGCTTCTTGGAAGCCATGGAGCTTTTCCCCTCGGGACCGTGGAAAGTGATCGCGAACTATGTGGGAACCAAAACGCCGCGCCAAACAATGACACACGCACAGAAGTACCGACAGAAGATCGCACGTCGACAGCGCGGACTCAAGACGACGACGACAGCAAAACAGCAGAACGCAGACGAATACAGCCAGGCTTCAGCACAGCCTTCCGCAGTGGACCCAGCATTGGCGGCAATGGTGTTGATGGCGTCAAGCGGAAGCGAAGCGCCTCTCGGCGCCGTTACATCGTATGTGCCGATCCTGCCGTGGTCGAATTTCACGACTCCGCAGGTGGTGATGCAGGAGCATTGGGACTACGTGCATGGCGCGCCGCCGAACTCGCCGCTTTTCGAAGACGACGCGGACCTGGCGGCGTTCCTACTGGAGGACTACGAGCCGCTGCTCTTCTCGAACGATTTTGATGCATCCTTGGAAGACGAGCAGGAGATCAGTCGGATACTCGCCGAGTGCGGTTGGTAAACTGATAGCAAGCAACAGCACTTTTGTACTATACCTCGACCGAGGCAGCGCTGACGACGATGGATGAAGAACACCACACACACACATCTTAAATACTACTTGCATTCCGTAGACTGGTTTAATGGAAGCCAAAAATGTTCGCAATCAGAGAAGGTGATTGTGTACAGAATTAACAAACTAATGATAAGAATTTACTAACTACTGGAGAAAGAATCCGATGTCTGTCGATGTTGGAGCTTTGGGAACCACTGGAACTCGACTCCGCTCCTCACAGTTCGGCAGAGCTGTCGTGGAGGAAGGGCAAGCGCGCAGGAGAGCGAAGCGTCCGCACCGGTTCGCAGGCATGCGAGGAGGCTTCCAAACGAGTCCCATCTCGCACTCTTGAGCAACATGATGGTCAGTGCGGAATGACGGTCGCAGGTTCTTCTCGTCAAGGACTTCTCGATCCGAGTTAACGTGGCCCACGCTATCTGTTTCCCCATTTGCAACTCAACATCGAAGACTCGACAGTCGCAAATGCTGACTGGAAACCTCAGCATAAAACATTGCAGACCTGGGTCGAAGCGAGACTCCGTTAGGGTGCAGGTTGCTCCTGGAGCAGGAAATCGTGCAGCATCTGCGGGATTCTCTCCTGGGCCGAACACATGGGGCGTCCTGAACCCAAGCGACTTCGCACCAGTTTCGTGATCGCATTGATGTACTTTGTGAATGCCTCCATGAGCTCCTCTTCCGGGATCGCCAACACCGACAACGCGCTTCGTTGCGAGTGGCCCCATAGGTAGACACTTGCGATCTCGAGGCAAAACTCGCACGGCATCATGCCATGGGCAACGTGCACGCGGTGCTGCAGCTGACTCTGCAGCTCTGCGAACTCGGCAAAGCGTCTCTCCATGCGTGCATCCGGTTCGCGCGACCGAGCGGAGCGAGTGGGGGACGAAGGAGAAGCAGAGCTACTGGATGGGTCTTGATTGCGTTGGTGGTTTGTCGGGATGCGCGTGTTGTTTGGGGTGTTGTGGTAGATGCCAATCACGTAGCTCTGGATGCCTCGGCGAGTCACGGTCGAGGTGATGTCCACACACTCGATCCGCTTCAGCGCAGCGACCATCTCGCCGTGCTTGGTCCGCCACTCGGGGACAATCTTCACCGGATTCAGCGCTTGTAGTGGCGGCAGTGCAGACGCGGACTCCATGGCGTTCATGTTGCGATTGCTCTTGCTGGTACGAGACAACTTTCAGACTGCTAGAGAGAGAGGGATGCTAGAGCCAGGAAACCTAGATGTTCTCCAGTTGACCATGGTGTTGAAGGATAAGTGCTACCGCGTGCTCACGCGATAGCATCCTCCACCACACCTCCCCAGCTTTTGTGAGTAGCACCGAGTCGAGTAAATAATCTGAAGAAAAATAGTGAAACGTTGCCGACGAACCCTCATCCAATCGACTCACTTGATGAGTTTGAAGCATGCAAGTGTCAATGTGTACCGTGAGTGTGTGTGGATCTCGCAACGAGAAGCGTGGAGAGAGAGAGAGCTGGGTACAGTGGGTCACTTGTAGGATGGCTCGAGTATCAAGTGCGCATCTCTTCGCGTATAATGCGTTGAGAGCTCTTCCAATCCTTCCGAACGATGAGGTGGATGGACAGAAACCCATCTAATAGGATAGTTTGCACCTCGAGTTTGTCGCTCCGAGAATTTCCATTATTTAGACATCTTCCACCCATCATCCACCAAATAGACTGCATGCGTGGAACCGAAAGTGGACATCTCGTGAGTGTGTTTCACAAGGAGCTCTTGCGATTGCGAAATCCGTGAGCATAATGCATCCTGTCTGTACAGTATCACCGACGAGTTCCGCAGCAGCTCGCATGCCGATCGGGTTGGAGCTACAAGCTGTATTTCGAGTTAATAGCCTGCTACTTACAGTCGCTCCTCGCTTATGAAGAGCTGCTGCTGTGGTGGTGCTCTGCACAGAGCCGTGCGATGGTCGCGTCGACAGGCGAGCCACACACGCGCTCGAATGCTTCTTGCTCGTCGAAGGCGTTCAGTGCGCTCGCGGCATCCTTCAGCTCCGTGATCACGGCCGAGGAAAGCTCATGCGTACTAGTGCTCGTACGGGTCTCAGCATCTACGGCGCTCCTGTCGCTGCTGCCTCGAAGCAATTTGCGAGACTTCGTGGTCGCACTACTCGAAACGGGGAGGTCGCAAAGCAAGCGAGCATGGGTGCTGTAGATGCTGAACGCGTTCTGCAAGAGCTTCACGCCGATGACCGCCATGTGGTCCATGGTCGTGAGCACCGACATGTGGTGCCATCGGCCGGTCTGCGCGACGGCGCCGGCATCCACAACGGTTGACTTGCCGTCGGATCGCATCGAGATCGTGTTGACAAGACCATCGTTTGGCTGCCAGTCTTTCGAGTACCCGTTTAGGAGAGCATAACTCGATCCGAGGAACACACTGAGCGGCTGCAAGGTTGGGAGCATCGACGCGGAGTTCGGCAATGCGACATCGAGCAAGCGGTACGTGTCCTGCGTGGAGAAGCTGAAGTAGTACACGTTCGGGAGCGTCTTGACCCACGTGTTTTCCTCGGCTGCACCTGCAGGCGAGAGCGAGTGCAGCGCGCTGTCCTTGAAGCTCGGCTGGACCACGTCGCTGCGGAAGATGCGATTCGTGTACGAAGTCAGTGTCTCGCTGGTGCCGCGACCGGCAATGTCCCACTGATCGAGTTTCGCGTTGAACGAGTCCGAGGAGCTCCCTCCGGCGACGCCTAGCGCACCGAACATCCCCGTGACGGCACTTGGGAGTCCACCGGTGGTCGCCGGCGCAGCGGAGGCCAACGTACCTTGGTTCGGCGTGGAAATCGTCGTGATGGAGTGGACCCAATCGTTTCCACCAGCGAAGAGAGGATGCGAGGACGCGCTTTCTTCCACAGATGCACCTGAGTTGCCGTGCGCGAGAAGCTGCGCTAGCATGCGGATGGTTTGTCCGCCCATGCTGTGTCCCACCAAGTGGATCTTTTGCACCTGGCCATTCACGATTGTCCCCCACTGCGGGTAGAGACCTCGAAACGCTTTCCCGGTGGCGCGGTGGCCGTAGTGCGCAGAGTGCTTCGCCCCGTAGTTCACAGTGCCGCCTTTGATGTACGCGTACAACTCGCAGGCGCGATCCCAGTTGCTCGAGAATGGACCCACGGCAGCAGTGTACACTTCGTAGCCCTTGGCTTTCAGTTGCGCTTCGTAGTCGCCATGCAGACCACCCCAGTACTGGAATCCAGCCATCTCCTCGCGTCCCCATCCACCAAAGCCGTGCACGAGAACGATCGGGTACCGGTTCCCTGTAGCAGCGTGGGCAGCGTGGAACGAGCCGATGAGCGACGCGAGTACGAAGCAGAGTGCGGTGCACCGACGAAGGAGCGTATTGTTGGTGGTCATACTCGATGCTTGCTTGGATAGGTTGTTTCGGCTTGCTCTTGACGAAGAAACTTTGGAAATGAAGTCGAGGTGCTATTTGGCGTCCGCAAGCGTGGGGAGATACACCGCCATGGAGGTCATGGAAGGCGTCCAGCGTATGGTCCAAAGGGGATGCGTGCACGAGATACGGTCGTGTTCATGCAGAGGAAATAGACCAGGGGGATGCAGATGAGGCACCGAGTTCGACCCCCGAAGCTCTGCAAAGGCGATGGACGCGAGCGCGAATGCATCCAGCACCATCCAGAGCCATGGTTCAGAGTGTCGGACATTGCATCAGATAGTACTCGACTGGTGCTGAGTTGATACATCATGTAGTCGGTTTGTGTCACTGCATTCTTTCTACTTTTTTTCCTCGTCGTCTTCTTCTTCGAATGGAATCGCTTCGCTATGTATCCATTGTATGCGTGGTCCATATAAGAAAGTCGTTGGCATCCAGTACGTGCGCGCGTGCGAGTCAGCCGAAGGAAGAGGCACACCCCAAGAAGCAAGGAATCGCTCTTTTACGAGCATGGGGACCAAGAGTATGTGCACTTGTATGGCAGTGTTTTTCTCGGTATGATTGCACGCGTTTCGGAGTCATGTGCGTGGTCGCTGCTGCTGAACGTCCATTCCAAAGAGACGGAGGACAGACGTAAAGATCGGAGGGTGGAAGTCTGCAAAGGGACAGTCCAGGTAAAAGTGCGACCATCAAAATCAGAGCCATTTCAAGTACTAGGATTGGTTAATAGAGACAAGTCGATCTGTCTAGTCTATTAGTTTGTACCATTTGATAAACTGCTTGTCTTTATGGCAGAGATAGGTTGTCCTATTTTAACTGCGACACCACTGTCCTCGAACTGTTTGCGAAACAGCAACCCTAGGAACCTGATGACGTTGACCAGCTCTGCTGAGGTTCAAGCTCTCGCATTCCCGGATTTGCCACCTCCCTTCTACCCGAAACCGAAAAAATGGTCGACGCCGCTGCTCGAGGTCTCACCTACGTCGACCCCGTCGCCGCGAAAGAGTTCGAAGCCGCGACGGGCAACTTCTTCGAGATCGTGCAGGTTGTGAATGCTCCCGTGGACAACGTTTTTGACGACTGGCTTCAGAAAATCTGGATTGGCAAGTACAAGATCGCGTCCCCAGGCGTCGGCCGTGGACTCGTGGGCAATGAGCGTGTCATCGACGCCTTCAATGTGGTCGAGAAAATCGTCGCCGCGGGGGTTCCTACGAGCGACAACTCGCAAATCGCGACCATCAACTACGCGGTGACCACGTTCGGGAAGTTCCCATGGACGCACCACGCCGGGTTTGTGCAATTCGTGCCGACGGATGGCGGCAAGCAGACCACGTTGGTCGTGGGCAGCAAGACCACGCCGAAGAAGAACGCCGACGGCACACCGTTCGACGACTCGAAGCTACGCGCGGTCCTCAAGAAGGCGATCGCTTCCCAATTGACGTCCTTGGCAGCGTCGTACCCAAGCAGCACCGCGTCGAAACTCTAATTTGGACCCTCCGAGACAAATGCGCTCTGCTATAGTCCCTGTACCTAAGAAGCGGGAGAAAACAGTTGTTGCCCCCAGAGATAACTAAATATGAACATCATCGATTCCGCTAGTGTCGATGTGCAGTCGTACCGGTTCCAAAGCCTCGCACTCGTGGTACACGCCGAGATGTTTTCGGTTTAACGCACCCGCTGCATCGCTCGCAGTCGTCAACGACAGCACTCTAATGCGGGAGGCAAGTATCGAAATCGCGGGTGTCTTCTTCTATCACCATCGTGTCATCTGCGACAGTCAGAGTGGGAGCGAGACGCGCGGTCCCCTTCGTCGTCATCCGCCGTTTCGGTAGCAGAAGCGCGGCATGCACAGCGTCTAGTTCGCACCATGTGCGAGCGAGATTCCGCATTGGCTCGGAGTAGGCGCCATCGCTCAGTGGGACGTGCACAGTGTGCGTTTGCGTCGACTGCCTTTCAAGCTTGGCACGACAATAGGTTTCTGCGAATGCAAACACAACAGCGTTGCCAAAATCGAATATCGACAGAAACGAGCATGATGACTTGCAGCGATGTCTTCTATCCTTGCTTTATGTAAAGGCGTGCTTTGATATGGACTGTGTCGCACGTTACGCCAGCATCGGTAAGTACGACTTGTGGTTTCTTCATCCAGGAATCACCAGCAACACACAAGACAACACGAAAATGACACCATCAACTGTTTGTCCGCTTTCGATGCACCCAGCAAAGCAAGCACTGGATTTTCCCGCGCCATCATCAATCGCCATCACACCCACAGACTCCGCAGAACCTGTCGTGCGACGGGACTGACTCCACTGTACACGTACGCAGCGAGATCAGCATCATGGCACGACACGCTCTGAGTTTACTTGGATCAGGCTGCTGCTGTGTTAGTGTTAGAGCAACCCGCATTGATGACACATTGGAGATGTCCGAACCATCATCGCCACACACACACAAATCTGCACCTGGATGCAGACGAGTCTCGCTGCTGCACCATAAAAACTTCGAAGTGGGTGACGATGGCGCGTACTTTGTGGCTATAGTGGGTACACTTTTAAACGAGCAACCGAACGCAGGTGACCCCACCTTCCACAACGAATACGTGCCAACCGCCAGGTCTGCGCGAGAAGCTTCGATAAAAGAATGGCTGCGAACATTCGAACGCGAGGATGAGTTCTTCCATCGGAAAGCAGCATTGACCACACACTCGGCTCCATGAGTGTTTATGCTGCGAGTTCGCATCTTGCAACCCATGATGAAGCTGCGGCCACTGTGAGTGTTTAACACGCCAAAAACAGAAAGTCAACCCAATGAGACAAACTCCATCGATGTGCTGCATTCATCTCACTGCTTGACCCTATCGTTCGCCGTCCTTGTCCATCGAGGACGAAGGTGCTAGCATCCGACTCCATAGATATGAAGGCGAAATGCGCTCAGCAGACTTGTGGTTTCAATAATGATAGTCTTGTTATAATAGGGAGGTTTACATAGTCTCCGCCTCAAGTGGGGTGTTTCTCTAAGCACACGAGAGTCAAGGACGCTACAGTAAATGACAATGGTGCGATACTAAACTAGCAGGGGGATTGCAGATACCATGCATCTACAAACTATTCACTTGAGTGGCGATTGGTGGCAGTTCGATTGACCTTTCGAGCTCGGAGAGCAGCTGCAGTTGCAACTGCATCCTGGTCGCGAAGCTGCCTGTTGCGGAGCGCCACGAAGGTTGAGAATCTGCGCTAGAGACGGCAACGACGAGTTTCCTGGACTCGGCGTGGCGCTCACTGGTGCGTTCGAGATGCCTCTTGACGGCAAGATGAAGGATCCCTCTGGCGCGTTCATTTCCACTGGCGACTGCTGCTGAGGTTGCTGCTGCTGTTGTGCGTAGTACCCGTGACTCGGAGGCTTCGCTTCGCTCTGCATCTGCATTGCGCGCGCCAGCATATCCAGACGACCACCGCTGTTTGCGTCTGCCTGTGGGTGCACGCTGTGGTGTGCCATCGCCTCGCTCTTCACATACACATCGGCGACGCCGTAAGGAGAGTGGACTGGCAGCGGCGCGTGTTTGTAATCACTCTGGGTGTCCAAGTGCTTTGGCGAGTTGGGTGCCGACGAGTTCTTCTTCTGGTTGCGCAGACCTCGTTGGCGGCGCGAGATCTTTTGCCGGTACTTCTGCGCATGAGTCATGGTCTGTCGCGGGGTCTTCGTGCCAATGTAATCGGCGACTTTCTTCCACGGACCCGCTGGGAACATCTCGAGCGCGACCAGGAACCGCTCGTGCTCTTCCTGGGTCCACATCTGGATCTTGTTCTTCGCCGACACCACGACTGCACCTGCTTTCGCTTCCGTTGGACGCAGACGGATCACATGCTCGGCCGTCGCATCCGAGTGCTCAAAGAGCTGGTTGTACACTGTGCGCGAAATGGTCATTTGAAATGCACGAAAGGATCTTGCTGCTGCTGCGTTCTGTGCTGGAGTTGTGTGTGTGTGTGTTTGGCTGCAAAAGTAATAATGATCTGTGTGGCCAAAGCGAAGACTTCAATGGGTGGCTCGATCCTTCGGAGCGAGACGAGCGAGCGAGCGACTGAGTGAGAGAGAGAGAGAGTGAGAGAGAGAGAGAGTGGGTGGAGTGCGACTCTCAGCGACACTTACGACCGGGGACAGGGGATGAGGGGAGGGGGTACGGCTGGCCACGGATGCATGGAACAGTGGTGGGTTGCTTTTCGACCGACAGCAAGATGTACGGGACTGGCCATCCGGACTGGGAGCACACGCTTACAAAGATCAAGTGCCTTTTTCCATCCCTTTCGTCGCCTCGTTGTTTGCTCGTTGTTATTCCTTCTTTTTCGTACCCTCGTTTCTGCACTCCGCCTCTCTACTCCTGCTCAACCCGCGAGTAACCCTAGCAATCCGCAACCATCAGTCGAGTATGGATCCTTATCCTCCTCCCATAATGCATGCAATGTATCCATTTATTTCACCGTTATTGCTAACGCTGCCACGTTTGTAGCCAGCACTTTTTTCCACTTGTCTTGAGTATCGCACGATGGATGTTTGGGAGACGTGCACTCATGAGGAATCGAGACAACCTAACCGCGCTCGTTCTGTACCCACTAAGTGACACATGGACGCTCGCCATTTGCCAAAAAGCGAGCACATGTGCACTTTCAGCCAATCCACACCCTCTCCGCTTCCTCCGTTCTGGGTTTTGGCAGTCACCTGCGCTGTACGCGAGGAGGATCGTGATGATGATGACGTTTACCTTCGGAAACGGCTCTCTGTCGACGGTATTGTAGCCTCGACTGCCGACTGTATCCACTGCTTCATCTGGGTTTAGCTTTTCTGATTTTCCCTCTGTATCACACTTTGGATGGATTTTACGGCATCCATGATTTATCTTTTTCACGAAATATTCATAAACTGAGAGACAAATCACTCGCAATTTTGGATCCCAAGACGCCAACCGTGACGAAATCAACGCCAGCCACAGAGCGACCGCATGGATTCTCCAGGAACGACAAGACAGAAAGTAGCCAGCAGCAACAGTGCTTGCTTGATCGCCTTTGTCCATGTGCAGGATTCATGCTGGATCCGGACGTCAGGCAGACAGCCCAGCACATCCCAAAGACAAGACATAGCAGCAAACGATCGAACGCTTCGACGATGTGGATTGATTCCTCGTTCCTCCTCCCACCATCACGGATGCTGGCTGAAGAACTGCACGTTTTTCAACCTCAGTCGTTAGACTCGGGGAGAGTTTTAAAGCAGACGTGGGTGCGACCTACCCGATACAAAAAAGCAATACGCTGCTCACCTGCTCCTCCATCACTCACGCTCGAGTGGACTCGGTCGCCGTATCGCGAGGGACGACGCGCTGAGATCAGCAGGAACTATTGTCAACGCGAGGATGCGTTGTGATTGTCAACCCTTTCTGCTCGGGCTAGGTCTTCTTGTCTCCCCACCTGCCTCTTCTGCTGCTTTCTTTTTTCAACCCGTTCTGCCATTGGCTTCGTTTTACTATCGAGACCACCTTCATAGGTTCAAAACGTGGCTGCTTTCCTCAGAAACGTACCCAAACTGCTGGAAATGAAGCCAAAATTCATCCCATACACTTTCCAAGCCAACAAACGATCCTTTACAAGGTGATACATTTCGACAAAACCTCTGCATCCTTGTGATCTCCCCCAACGCCAGCACCTTCTGTTTGTGCGTGTGTGCGTGGAAATTTTCTAGCCACATGCGGTTGCTGGACATCTGGGTGTCGACTGCATCCACGCAGACCATGTCCTTGCCACGAAATGGAGTGTGTCCATGCGGCGCAGAGTTCGCTTCTACAGTGCTCTGTGGTCGCTGACAGTGTATCCACAGAACTGAAGCCTCGTGTCAGTCCAGATGGTGCTGCAAGCTGGAAGCAATCGGATGCTCCGAGCGGACCGAAACTACACAGAGAATTCGTTCCAGTTGCACGACTGGCACCTGCGATCGTTCGGGTTGCCTCATTGGAGCGATCGAGTGTCACACTGGTTTCTCGGACGTCTGCGCTTACCACGTGGCGATTCGCAGCGAGCTGATTATGAATATGGTGTGTGACTTCGCAGAACAACTTGGCGCGCATCTGCCGCATTGGATTCAGCGAAAGAAAGCAGGTGCGCAGCCAAGTCGCTCCGTTCGAGACAGATGTTCCTGGCGATCCCAAATGCTTCAACCGTGGGTAATGCGCACCGAGTACTGTAATGAAATAGCTACAGCACCAGCAAAAAAGACGAATCTGGGAAACGGGAACGCGAGCGTATCCCACAGAGAGAAACCAGACATGCATGAGGTTTCTTTCCTCCCATCATGTGTGTTTGTGCGTTCGCTCGCTCGCGCGCAGGTGTCACACAAAAAATCTGACCCGCGTAGTAACGATCTCGCGCTTGAAGCTCCGCTTCTGTCCTGCATGGAAGGAGAACGACAAAGTGTTCGTCGTTTGGCGGAGGGAAATCTCTCGTGGATTGCGCCTTCCACTGCGTACAGTAGCGAAGCCTGTGTGTTCGAGACGAAAGTGTTTGTGTGTGAGGGAGTGCAAGTGCGTGCGTGTGTGCATCCATCATCACAGGCGTCAAGAAGGGCGGACCTATGCGATCCCAGCGCTCTCTCCTGAATCGAGTTGGCTCAGCTGCGAGCGTTCATCCCTGTTTGCCCCATCATCATCGCAGTCCTTCGCTTACCCCTGACCCACCTCTTTTTTTCTCACTCACGCCATCGCACTGGACTCTTGCCTCCGACATACTAAACCCAAGTGGATTCTGCATAAAGTTCACGTTCGACCAAATCCGAACTTTGCCAGTATTTTTCCATCCAATCTGGAATGCGGCGAGTCAACCCATGAAGGAGCCAGAAAACAGCCATCCTGTCTCCACCCATCTTCAATCGCTGCTTTCAACCCAATTTACCCTTCTCCAACCTCCCCAATCTAACCGACAAAGGAAACAAACAGCTCGAGAAACAGAGGAAACCTTCGAGGCGAATCCAACCAAGCTGACGACAAGGTTGAACGGAGCTGCAACTCGACAAGTTCACTCGTTCTATAGATAGCAGCGCTGTTAACAACTGCCATGCGTATCCACCAACGACAAGATATGCTTTCTCCGCTTCATAGTGTGTGTGTGTCTGTGTGCAATATGAAGTGGACGACGAAGTTGTCGTGTGGAAGCAACCGCGTGAACTGTGCTTTTTCAGCCTTGCCTCGCAGACAGCAATGCTCGAAATGGCCAGTTTGCAGCGCCAAGAGTGACAATTTGGCGACGGCACGAATTACCCCACAATCGAGTGCGAGTTACTCGACGTTCTTTCCGATGGGATGCATGCATTCAGCAGCCAGAGTGCCCGAATTGGCAGCGTGGAAGGCCGAAAATAAGAGCGAACGCGGAAAACTCGTGTCTGGTTGCGAGAGCCAACCGTATCCACCCACGCCACAGGTCCCCATCTCCCAGCTGTTGTAATCCATCCTTCTCCGTCTAAGTACGATTCATTTTGGGAGACAACAAAAGCAGCAGCACGTGTGCGTGAGTGAGCGAGCGAGTGCCCAATAAAGGAATATTCTTCGTTCATGCTGCCGCAGCACGCGTGAGTTCGAAGATGACGATTTCAGCTAATGTCCGCAAGGAATTGTTCGAGATGACCTCCACGGAGGGGAAGCTGATTCGTATTAAGCCGACCGAAGCCAAGGCCGGTACCACCGTGTACTCGTCGAAGCAGTCGCAGCCACTCAAGATGTGGACCCAGGAAGAGCACGAGAAGTTCCTCGAAGCCATGGAGAAGTACCCGTCGGGTCCGTGGAAAGTGATCGCGTCGTTCATCGGCACGAAGACGACGCGCCAGACGATGACCCATGCGCAGAAATATCGACAGAAGATCAGTCGCTGGCGACGCGGACTGCGACATAAAGGTAGAAAACAGGTCACCGATGGGTCGAGCGACGGTCACTCGAGCGGCAACGAAGCCGAGTACTCGGCCAAGGAGAGCCTGTTCAAGGCGATCGACTATGTCTCGGGGGACGACAGGAGTCACTACGGTGATACCAGTCCAACGCGCTCGTTGTCTCCGTCGTCGCGATACGGTGGGGGAAGCGCGAATGTGCGCGAAGGACGCAGCGAGCTTTTCAAGTTGGCTGAGTTGGCGTCCTTCGAAGTGATGAAGACGGAACCGCCACACTCCCCGGATGTGGATATGACAAGACGGATCGAGATGAAGCAGTACGACCACGAGATGGACCCTGCGGACGAGAGAAGTCACAAGCTGGAGAAAATGGACTGGCGTCCGAGCAAGGAGTGGTGCACACAGAAGACCGAGATCAAGCTCAGTCCTCTGCGAGGGGTGGATGGGAAAGTGCTCAGCGCAATCACAGGACTCAGCTACATGAACGTGCAGAACCGTGTGGACCTTCGCTCGTTGGCGACGTGCAGCATGGAGAAGAGCCAGATGATGGACTACTCGAGTGACGAAGACCGACGCGCGCGTTTGGGAGGTAGCGCGTTCAGATTACCTCCTTTGAACATGGCGGGTCAGGGAAACTCGTTCTCGATTCCTCCGCTTCGCTCCAAGATCGACCCCAGTGTGTTCGGGAGAACCCAGTACGCCACAACAAATTAAGTGTGCTGCGGAAGCAGTGGGAGATGTGTTTCGTCTAGGATGGTGGTTTTATCTTCCGTGTGGGAAGAGAGAGCTTTTCTGGGTGAAGACGTCGACAGAGTGCGGTCTTCTCTTGCAGGTCAACTTGCACAGAAACGATGAGGTTGACACGCACGGGGAGACTGTTGGAGAGATGAGGAAGAAGAAGAGAGATGAAGAGAAGAGAGAGAGAGAGAGAGAGAGATGAAGAGAGAGAGGAAGGAGTTGATGTTTGTTCACGGACTCACTGGTGTGGTCATGATCGACCTGGACCGCTGGGTTGTGTTTGAAGGTCGTTATTGTGGGGATCAGGTCATGCAGAAGAGAGGAGAAGAAGAGGAAGCTGCTGGTTCTTGCTGCAGGAAGGAAGACGGAGAGGGAGAGAGTGAAGCTGCCGCGTTTCTTGTATCCCCTGATTGATCGGCACCTCCATGATTCGAAGTCAAGATCGTGACTGGAATGTCGCGGACTCTCCGATGTTTTTTTTTTTTCTGGACCAAGCGCCAGACAGTAGTTGTTTTATTTTTGTGAAGATGGAATGAAGCGAGAGAGAGAGAGAGAAGAGAATCGAGGACGACGAGCATGAGCAATGGAACTTGTGGTCGTCGTCCGCGAAGTGGAAGGAGAGAAAATCGTGAAAGCGCGCGACTTGTACGATACGAACGGTGTTGAAGCAGCGAACCCAATAGGATCGCACTGTTGGGAAGAAGGACGAGAAGACGATGCTGCTGTGGTCAGCTTTGTTTAGGCTGGTGGAGATATTTTAGCGTCCGGTGTTGCGGAAAACAACGAGAATTCAAGTTGAGCTCTTTTTTTCGTGTTGTTTGTTGTTGTTGATAATGGCTGCATATTGTGGAGAGACCGTGTTGGGTGCTTCAATCTCCTGCTGACCATCGCGGTATGCATATCCGCACGTAGGACATCACGTTGCCATTGTGGAAGAGAGCAACTTGCACGGACAGCATCGATCGATTCGCGAGCGCCGCTGCATCCATTCCCTCGTTTCTCATGATGACGACGTTGTTGGCTTCATGAGGTTGGTGGGTGGGACGGGCTAGGGACGAACCTTGTCGTTAAGTACGCACGCCTCTTCCCAACAGTCGAAAGAAAAGAAAGAAAGAAGGAAGAAAATCGAAAAAGAAGTGAAAGAAAGACCCAATTGCGATTGCCTGTTTTGTTTTGGGTTTATTTTGGGTGTCTTCGAGGATTCAAACAAGTCAAAAAGAAACAGAAAACTGCACCCATTTCCATTTTCGTGCATTTCCACACATGCGGCTCTTGGAAGAAATGTACCCTTCATGCCGTTCGTTGGATGTCATCGGAGCGTTTTTTCGTGCTGTGATCAGCGATACAGTAATTCCTAAGAAAGAAAGCAAGAGATGCAGAGAAACGACGAAACTGGTGGTTGGACAATTCCTTTCCACGAGATTCGATGCAGCAAGCTCTCTCTCACTCTCTTTCCTACCTACATGCATGTACCCACCCAGTCACTCGATCGATTTCATTTGCGTCTCTTCGGAGATCATTCTGGAAAGTCTCGAATAGAGCACATCGAGTGCATAGAGCAAAGAGAGCGAGAAAGCGCATCTTCTTAAAAGGAATCTGTGATCGCTCGCGTACCAATCCATCGATTACGCACGCAGAGTTGAGTGTTTCCACAGAAGGAATATGGATGTGTTTTTCCAGTGTGCTCCTTTGAGCTATCTGAGTGTGTTGTTTGTCTTTACAGACCGTGAGGAGATGCACAAGTAAGGAGTGGATGTCGCTAGACGCTTGCAGCATTCCTCTCCTCCGTCTGAGCAACAGCAGCAACGCTCATGGTCTTCGCATGCACTGTGAGCTTCTCGTGGCGACGAGGGAGAGCTCTTGAAGGTCGTGCATGGTCTTCGAAGGGTATGAAGAGTGGTCTTCATATCTGGTGGCTGACTTGGTGCGTGAAGGAGGAGTGTTGTTGGTTGGTGCGGGTTGCTCGAATCAGAGGACCCACGACGACCCATACCGACACGTTCCTCATGACTCTTTGGTCTTCCGAGTTTTTCGGTCTTCAACAACGAAGCAGAGTGAACCCAGCTGTGGTCGCGATTGACTTCCTGTGTGTGCACTGGTTCGCTTTGTATACTGCATACCTGCTTCTCATGGTGCATTGGTACCTGTCTATTACGGGTACACTGGCAGATAGCAATGAATACATAGTATACGAGGCAGCTCGCTGTCTCATTCGCAGTCCAAGTCGGCTGTTCTCTTCGCTTTTGGAGCTGACCAATCGGACGGTCTTCCCATCAATTCGTTTACCTTTTGGCTACTCTCTCCAAGCATCACCACCAAAAGCTCCTAACCCCCTTTAACCGCTTCCCACGCCCATGATGCTCTATCTAGCCAACTGTATGCTTAACCTTCGCCAACCTCCATCGTCGCTCACAAGTTCAACCTCCCTCCAACACGTCGACACCAAACAACATGACGCTCTTTTGTCCGCCAAAAGCAATCCTGGTGGTGGTTTTGCAGGTTGTTTGCTTCCTCCTCCCCCCAAGCTGCAACATTTGGGATGCGGTTGATGTGCAAAACTTCAACGCTGCGCTCCACACGACCAACTCCCACTTGGCGGTTGCGCTTGCCTGGGCGACGTGGACGTGTCTCCATTTGGCAACCACGTCATGCATGCTGGCCATCCCACAATTCCGCCATCTCATGCCATTCCGCATTCTCCATTGCGAGCGAGAGATCTAAAGCACACATTCCATCGCCCTCACAACCATGTCGTCCCCAAACGGAAAGCGCGTCGAGAGCCCAAAGAAGAGCGCCACGTCGCCGTCGAAGAAGGTCAAGCTCGTAGGCTTCAAGAACTTTGTGCGCCACAACCCGATGAGCGACAAGTTCGATGTGCAAAAGTTCCACCACGTCGAGTTCTACTGCGGCGACGCGACCAACACGTCCAAGCGCTTCCAGTGGGGGCTCGGTCTCAACTTGATCGGCAAGTCCGACCAAAGCACGGGCAACCACGAAGCGGCCAGCTACGTCATCCAAAGTGGCGAGGTCAAGCTCGTGTTCACGGCGCCATACGCGCTCGAAACCGAGAAAGCCGACGACTCCAAGTTCCCATTGCCTGGCTTTGATATGGTGCGTTACTGCGGCGTTGCTACAGATAGCTCTATTGCTTGCGCTGTCCACTGATCTTGTTGCATCTCTGTCTCTGTGTCTTTGTGGCATCTGTAGAAATTTGCGCACGAATTCACGCAGAAGCACGGTATGGCTGTGCGTGCCCTCGGTATCAAGGTGGGCGACGCCAAAGAAGCGTACGAAATCTCGGTCAAGAACGGCGCTGTCGCTGTCCTTGAACCAAAGACCTTGACCGACAACGAATCGGGCAAGTCCACGGTTATCTCGGAAGTCAAGCTGTACGGCGACGTCGTGATCCGATGGGTCAGCGGCGACTTTGACGGCGCATTCGTTCCTGGCTACGAGGCTGTCGAAAGCGGTCCAGATGTACGTGTCCAATGCGATGCCGTTTGCATGCTGGCGTTTGTTTTTCCAGTCCAAGATTGCTGACCTCTATACTTTTCGTGTGATTGCTTCATCCAACAGCTCAGCATTGGCATCCAACGTTTCGACCACTGTGTCGGCAACGTGCCGAAATTGATCGAAGCGGTGGAGTACGTCATGGGTTTCACCGGTTTCCACGAGTTCTCTGAGTTTACGGCCGAAGATGTCGGCACGGTCGACTCGGGTCTCAACAGTATGGTGCTGTCCAGCAACAACGAAATGGTTTTGATCCCAGTGAACGAGCCGACTTTCGGCACCAAGCGAAAGAGTCAGATCCAAACTTACTTGGAGCAAAACGTTGGAGCGGGTCTCCAGCACATGGCGTTGAAGACTGATGATATCTTCAGAACTTTGGCAGTAAGTGGCACATCCTGCCTTTTGTTTGTTCGTGTGTGGCATGCAGGAGCTCGTGCTGACGTGTGCTTCTACTACTGCTGCTGCCTATAGGAAATGAGAAAGAGAAGCTACCTCGGAGGTTTCGAGTTCATGCCACGTCCAGAAAAGGGATACTACGAACGCTTGCCAGCTCGCATTGGCGACAGTTTGAGCGCCAAGCAATACAAGCAGATCGAAGAGCTCGGTCTCCTGGTTGACAAGGACGACCAAGGCATCTTGCTGCAAATCTTCACCAAGCCGCTGGGTGATCGTCCAACTGTGTTCTTTGAGATCATTGAACGCGTTGGCTGCATGGTCGACATCTCTGGTCGCCTTGAGCAAGCTGCTGGCTGCGGCGGCTTCGGCAAGGGCAACTTCTCTGAACTTTTCAAGTCCATTGAAGAGTACGAGAAGACCTTGAACGTCTAAGCGCATTTTGTTTCCCAAGTTTTAACCTCCCCCCACGTATATAAAGAAAAGTTGTGATCAAAAGGACTTGTTTGACATTGCTGGTCCATCAACTCTGTTGTAGCTCGGTTATCTCTCATGCAGACGCGTTCTCGCGGTGCGCATGTCCTACGAAAGCATGTGACGCTATGCTGCCTCGATCACTTCGAAACCAGCTTCTGCAGCTCAAGTGCGAATGTGTGTTTATGTCTATATGCAAATGGCCACAGAAGCGTGCAAACGGAATCCGTGGCTACAAAATGACGACGCTTGTTGGAGCGTTCAAATGACGAGCAGTCCCGTTCGCTCGTATACAATGTACAGCACCGTCGACGCGAGAATCGCGATCCCTGCGCCAATCCACATCTTGTCCTGTCGTGCCTGCCACTGCCATATCGAAAGCATTTAGCAGCCGTGTTAGCACTTTTCGCACATGAACCAAAGAGGGGGGGAGGACATGCACGACATGCACGACATGCCTGCAGTGCCACAAGACGCTTCCGCACTTCGCCGATCTCAGCTTGCACGCTGCCAAACTCTTCGTGCGACGAGCGAAGGCTCGTGCGTCCGTCGTCTAGCACTTTTGTGACCGAACTCACCCGCTCAATCTCCTGGGACATCACTTGGCGCGTGCGCTTGAGTGCGGCCGTGACGTCCAACGCCGATCCCGAGGACGCTCTGCAAATACAGGAGTCTCGTGTGAGTGCACGCGTACAAACACCAACCTGTCAAGTATCCATCCACGTACTCCTTCTTGTCTGCAGTCGCTGACGCGCGCTTGCCTATGAGCCCAGAACGCGCCTGCTCCAAGCGCTCCGCTTTGGCGCGCTGGCGGTACCCCACGAGGAGCTACAGTAAAAGCAAGCATGCACATGCAACAGCATCAACACTCTCACCGCTCTATGCATGCACGACTTTCACACACACACCAAATGGTACCACTCACTTTGCGGACGTTCACGACGAGGCGCTTGGACTGGTCGCGGAAAAACTTGACGCTGCGCTTGGTCTCCGCGATCTCGACGGGATCATTGAGCTCAGCGACGTACTCGTCGGCGTCCTGGAGCGCTTTCTCGTACGCGTTGATCGCGTCGTTGAAGCTCTCTTCCAGCGACTCTTCTTCTTCGCTGGTGTACGTGAGCTTGCTGTTCTTCGCGTCCTTGATGTCCAGCTCCACGGAGATGAAGCGCCACTTCTCCGTGAGCTCGCGGTCCACGCGCTCGAGGCGTTCCAGCGTCTCCATTTTGCTGTTGTTTGTTGCGCTTGAGATTGCCTTCTGTTGCAACAAATCCAGCAGAAATGAGAAAAAGGAAGCGAGATCACAGAATAAATGCCATTTGTGACAAAAGAAAAATGCCAAATCACAGAACAAGTCGATGCTCAGGAAGTCGTGTTCACAAAATAGCTGCAGTTTTTCTCTTATCAATGCACAACACTGCCCCATGAGGTACTATAGATGTGCACTCAGTTCGCATGCTTGCATCGAGCAAGAATGGACATTGCTGTAGCGGACGAGTCCCCCCTTGGACGGTACCTCGCAGGTACGTCGCGCGTGCGCATTTCTCCTTCACACTGCGCACTGCGCATGCGCTCCGCTGTCGACTCGTGCCTGTGCTTACGCTCTACGTCGTATAGAGATCGATGCTGCAGCGGGCGAATCGCTGGCGAACGAGCTGCAGAATGAGCTCCATGCGTCATTGTCATCATCGCGCGGACCAGTGCCAGCTACTACTGCGATGGCTGCCGCTACTGCCTCGGATGCAACCATCCAGTACAGGGAGCGCACCGACCCGTTACTCCGAGCGTTCCGCAGCATGAGAGCGAATGCAGAGCGGTTCGTGGCACATTGGCTCGTGGATGCATTGAGTTTCTTCGATGACACGTTGAGGTATGGATCGATGTACTCCCAGTAGCAAGTAGCCCATGTATACGAGCTGTTCCGCTAAACGAACTGTGGTTTTGCCCCCTTGTTGCGATTGACACTGTATCCATAGAGAAGAGCTGGAGGAGAGTTCGAGGACTCAGTGGCAGCCTCGGCACTGGTGGGTCCGCCAGAGCGGTGCATTTCGGCTCAGCAATGGCTGTGTGCATGCCATTCTCGTGGGGACATGCGTTGCACTTGCTGCAACTTGCGGAAACCTCTATATGCGGTCGTTCGATATCGAAGCAGCGACACGCAGTATGGTTGTGCGTGTTCCCGTGGCGTTGGGTCTGTGTGGTGTGTTGGCGATGGAGCTGGTACGTTTGCGATGGCATCGGCTCTGTGTGGACGATGGAAGCCCATGGTAACGTCTTCGTGTCAACTGCGAATGCATGGCTTTTTGCAGCTTTATCAAGCACTGCTAGCGTTTCACCGATACAAAGCACAGCGCTTGATCACGGCAATTCGTCGCTTTGCTGCCTCGAGACAAGTATTTGAGGTATGTGTTGCCTGTATAGTACCGCAGAAAGCTGGCGCTCGCAGCTGCGGATCTTCCATATTGTTTTCTGTGTGTCTGTTCAGTGCTCGTATCAAATGAGCTTGGATCTCGTGAAAAAGGGCGAGTTGGCATCGCGAGGGTACCGAATCGGACTCCTTCTTCCCCCCGTTGGTCGGATTGAAAAGGTCACGAGTCTGCGATGTCGCCAGATGCGCTTGCGGCTGCGTCAGATCAACGAGCAGATGGAAAGGATAGCGATGCGAATCCAAAATCGCGAGCCCGTTGGATGTTTAGCGTCTGAACCAGGACGGAGGAGGAAAACAAGCGCTCCAGGTACTGCTGATGGTCCCGACGGTCGCAACGCTCCATCGCTGCTGATCACAGCGCTCGCGAAAAGACATGAACTCGTGAGCGTGCTGCTCGAAAGCGCGTTCCGTGAGTCTTTGTTTGAAAGCGTATCGCCGTTTTGGAACCTGCAGGAACCAGTTTGTCAACAGCAGCAGCAACGCGAAAGCGAAAACACCCTGGTGCATGCGCTCAGGACTCAAACGCTGCAGTACGTCGAGGTATCGCGCGTGTTTTCGGTATGGAGTGAGGAATTGGATCGCATGAATACCAGTCGAGACATGACATTCCTGCACTCTGCACCAACAGTAACGGGTGAAGATGCGACGTCAAGCAATGGAGCAGCTCCCCAGAGTCCGTGCGGGAACGATGCAGATGCGGAGTGCATTCGCGAGCACCTGAAAGAACTGCGGACGGCGTGCGAGACGCTAAAGCACTTGCTGTTTGTAGCGCAATGCGATACAGCAGCGCTCCTGGGAGAGCAGACAGTCGATCCTGCAGCGAAGCAAGAATGGAGGTCGCAGTCGCTTGCTGGGACCCGTGGACTCATGAAGAACATGGTGGGAGCCCTGAACACTGCGTGGGAGCGATATGAAAGCGCACTCGATGCGATACACTCTGACGGCGATGAAGTCCGTGGAAACGCGAACGTTGGCAGTGAGGAGCAGGAGAATGGGGAAGTCGCATCAGGCGACGGTGCAGAGAGCGATGTCGAGGCACGGAGGAAGATGGCCGAAGACAAACTGCGCGAGGAGCAAGAAAAGAGATTCACGTTCGTGTTCACGGGAACAAGCACGGGCGAGAAAGATTTCGACCTGAACGCGATGCTGAAGCAGCAGCAGGTGCAACAAGCTGCTCCCATTCCATCGTTTGTCCATGAGTTGCAGGTACCAGCCATCAGCACTATTTGGTGCTGTTTCTCCTTCCTGGATCTGTCCATTGACCTATTTTGTGTGATGCTTTCCCTATCTGTGCAACTCGCAGGATGTACTTGCGCATCGAGAGGCTCACGCGCAACCAACGATCACGAAGCAAATCGACCATGACCTCAAGATGAAAGCGATAGCAGCAGATCCGTCGAGTCGCAGCGATACGACGGAAGGGAAGGGATTCCGAATGCGATTGCAGCAAAAACCATCCGACGAGGTGCTGCAAAGCGAGCTGCAATCGCTGCTTTTGCAGCGCGACAGAGCGCTCTCCGAAGAATTCTTCGACTGACTTGGACGATTCCGACTCTCCTCGCGGAGGTAGAGTCGAGAAGATCGCTCAGAGTGTACCCATTTGACTTTGAGCGCGCTCCAAAGCATTCCTTTTCTTGCGTCAATGACCCGTCTTAGCACTCTCAAGACACGATTCACCGCAACTCAAGTGTAGAAACGTCTGTGCATAATCCACCGATTCGTTCATGTTTGTGCGCAATCGCGATCAGTGCAGCAACGGGGAGCGCTGATGGGGGAGACGCTGTCGCCGAATGGCAGGCACTCATGAAGGTCAAGGCATAGTGCAGGTAGTGGAGAAGCATCCTGCGAGTTTGCAGACACATGATCGCAGAGAAGATGAAGACAACAAACCAATTTTATAAAAAAAATATATAAAAACGCAAACTCTTTTCCATTCTCCCGCCTCGGTTTCTTCTGTGTCGTTCGTCGTTGTCGCTCTTCTTCCGTCACGCTCGCAATCATCCAATCAATCAATCTAATCAACAGCATCCACTCTTCGCCTTGCCAGCATCCACATGTGCACTGCTTGCTCCACGGACTCGCAGACCACTCGCGGACCCTCTCGATGTCGCAAAGTCATCGTCGTCAACGATCTGGATGGCTTGGCCACGTCCGCCACCACGGTTCCGAGATGCCGGCGCCTCTGCTGTCGCATGCCCTGCTGCTGCTGATGCTGCGTGACCTGAAGCGCCTGAAGCTGCTGCTTGTGCAGCTCCTCGTCCTCCCGCTAAACGTCTCTGGTTTGGTGGCGAGATCGGCTCGTCGTCTGCGATCAGCGTGCTCTTCTTCTTCTTGGACGACGAGCGGCCGAGCATGCGCTTTGTCAAGTCCACAAACACGTCTTCCAGACCGCGGTTCAGTTTCGCCGATGTGTTGAAGTGGGTCGCGCCGACCGACTCGGCGTATTTGCGCGCCTCTTCTTCGTCGACCTTGCGGTTGCGCTGCAGATCCACCTTGTTGCCGGCGATCGCGATATCGATGTCGTCGCCCACGATGCGGCGCAGTTCCTTCACCCACGTGCGTACTTTTTTAAACGATTCTTCATCTGTGATGTCGTACACCAGCAACGCGCCGTCGGCATCGCGGTAGTAAATGGGACCGAGCGCGTGGAAGCGCTCCTGACCGGCCGTGTCCCAGAGCGAAAGCTGCACTTTCGAGTTCTCGACAATCAGTCGCTTGTCTAAATAGCTGGCCTGCAGCGTCGACACCTGCCGCTCATCGTACTCGCCCTTGATATATCGCAAGAGAATCGACGTCTTGCCCACACGTCCTATAGTGGATACCCCACGTCAACCCAAGCAAAAAAGGACCGCAAGTCCGTGAGTCCGGCGCCGATTCCCATACAAACCACCTATCTTTACATGCGCACCTTCTCCGAGCAGCACGACCTTGAACTTGCGCGCGGGACCCGATCTGTCCGCCATTTTCTGTGTCTGCTTCTGATGATGTCTGCGAGCTCGGCGATGAGGAGACCGAATGCTTTCTTCCTTGCTTTCTTTTGCCTGCCAGACCCCTCCCTTCTGTCCGAGCAAAAACCTCGCCAAAAAAGAGAGAGAGGAAAAGACGACTTTCAAGCAGAAACGAGGTTTTTTGTGTTTTCTATCGTTTCTACCTGCACACTAGCAAATGCAAACAAACGCTTTTGAGAGGGAGGCAGAAATGGAATGTTGGTACTTGGGAAACGGGGAAGAAAAACATCCACATGCAAACTTTTATCATGCATACCTGCTGGTGCATGCTTCCTAGAAAGGTTTCAAGGAAGAGAACATCGATATTGCCTTGCTTACAAAGGTATTGCTGATAAAGAGGTAGACATGCATTTCTGATTGCCGTTTTTTGGTGGCGTGTCGCTTGGGGACGTGATCATCACTTGATTAACCAGTCTCAGTGCTCTCAAGTGTTGCAACCGTGGCAACACCACACACACGAAATGGCGTAACCAAACTCAACACCCAGCATCTGCAACTCCGCAGTATCCCATCTGCCACGAACACGACACGAAGCAGAGAATGGCGACTGCGACGAAGGCGCTCTCGCAAGTGCGGCTGAAGCTGCGCCTGCTCAAGCGACCCGCAAGTAGCAGCAGTCGAGTCGTCCGCGCATGCGGGTGGCATCAGCAGCAACGACAGCGCTTCAGCTCCATTGTGCGCAACCGCACAACCATTTGCAACCGATGGGGTGCGCGCGGATTCATATCCGCATCCTCCGATTCTTCGTCGACTTCGGGATCTGCATCGGTCTTCCAAGGAGTCCTCGAGGGCGAGCACAATGGCGAAACTGGAGATGAATCGAGTAGCAGCACTGCGCACTTTGTAACGATGCGGGAAGGCGATGTGTTTGCGGTCGATACGCTTCCAGCGCTCAAGGTGATCTCAGAGACACTCGCGCTCGTGAAGCAAAGCCCCGCATTCCAGAACTGGAACTCCACGGACTGGCTCATGGGACTCACCGGTGCGTGATGTTTTTATTTATTCGATGGAGGAGGAGAGCTAGGACACTAACGGTCATCTGTATTCTGCATGTGTCACCAGTTCTCGCACAGCACAATACGATCCAGCGCAAGAAACGCAATGTGCTCAGCATCTTGACCGACGAGACCAGCGCGAAGTCTTTAGAAAACCAGGTTTGGCTGCCAGTCTCGTGCACAGTATGATGTGTACATGCAATTGACTCTGACCATTGATTTTTCTGCGTTATATGTGGTCATCAGGAGCTCATGGGGAAGCTGCTCAAGTATGTTCGCGTGTGCGACGCAGTGTACGCGTCGACGATCATCGGGTTCTGTGAAGAATCGGGCGTGGAGCGTGAGAACATCGTGAAGTTCCATAATGGAGGCGCTTTTTCACCAAGATACATCCTGCTTCTGGACCACAGCGACAGAGAGATCGTCGTTGTCGTGCGCGGCTCGGCATCCATTATGGATTTCTGTACCGATCTCTGTCTAGTCAATGAACCTTTCCAGAGCGGCCAGGGTCATCGCGGAATGGTGCATGCTGCCAATTGGCTCGTGAAACACTTGCAAGACGATCTCAAACGGCTCACGAACGAGTATCCAGAGTACCAACTGGTCACGACCGGCCACAGTCTTGGAGCTGCTGTTGCCGCGATTACCACCATGGTGCTCAAGCAAACCTTCCCCAAGGTGCACTGCTACGCGTTTGCGACTCCATCTTCTGTGACGCGCAATTTGGCTGAAGAATGCTACGACTACGTCACGACCGTCGTTAACGGAGATGATTGCGTGCCTCGCCTGCATCAGCACTCGATTCAAAAGCTGCAGGGCGAGGTTTCCAAGTTTGATTGGAGAAATACGCTCAAGCAAATGGTGACTGAAGAAGTGGCCGAGCACACAACCATCGTGCAGAAGCAAAAGGACGAGAAGATCGAGCAGATCTACCAAGCAATCCGCAAGTTCGAAGAGCTGTCAATCAGGCAGCAAAACGAGGCTCTAGAGAAAATCGATCACGTCAAGCGCGTAAGTGGCTGCTACCCCTGACGTCCAATTATATGATGGTTTACTTGTGGCAAACGCTGATGAATGTGGTCTGTTTGTTTTCTGTGACCGATATAGCTGGCCACAGAGGTTTCCATTGACACTGCCTTCGTGAAGACTGTGAGCGATTGACGATGATTGCTAACTACGCTGTGCATTTGTTGTTTTCGGATGTGAAGAATCTTACAGAATTCTCGAATGAAATTGATCGACGCGTGGTCCAATCGATTGATTTCACCTTGTCATCCTTCCGAGCAGACAAAATCTCACCCAGTTACATCAAATTCATCCAAAACCTGCTGAAGGCGGACGACAAAACGAGTAGGTGCCACATGTAGCCACTCGACAAGTTATTTCGCTCCAAACCTCGTGTCTAATTGCTTCTCTCTGTCAGAGTTTCCATTTTTGTGGCAAAAACTGGATGCCAGCGTGTTGGTGCTAGAGCGGCTATCTGCTGCAGTCAACAAGCCCGAGGAGCTCGAGCGATTGATTAAGGAATCGAAAGAACTCCTAAAGCACACGACTCCTGCATCCGAAGTAATGTCGTCCGGTGCTTCTGGTACGGTGCTTTTTCCTGTAGCGTTCTCACCTCGCTCAACTCTGCATACCTTTAACTGATGCGCTTATGTATATTATTTGGCGCACCCAGACATCCCCCCACTGACAATCTTTCGAGATCGAATCAATCGGGTTATCGTTGAAGCGACTGAGTCCTTGAAGGTAGAAGTAAAGGGGACAATGTACGACACACCTGCGCTGCAGAGCCAGCAGTCTGATGGATGCATTGGAGTGTTTCCTAACGTGAGCGGTGCTTTTTTCCGGGATCTTGTGCTCTCCAAACAGGTCAAAAGTAACGGAGACCGTGTCCACCAACGTCCAGGTATACGTGGAGACGGTGAAAGTCGAGGCGGAACAATTTTCGTCGCGGATCCAACAGGAAATCGATACCGCACAGAAGGAGATCGCAGAGAGTGCAGAGTCATTTGCAGCTAAAACGCAACAAAAGATTGCACCGGTTGAAACAGTCGTGGACTCGATGTTTCGCGATCTGAAAGTCCAGGTCATCGACTTGACGCAGTTCTACCACAAAGACAAGTAAGTTCATGCGTCCTGTTGAGCAAGTCATGTGATATATTGGCGTTTGCATCTCTAAGACAATGTGGCTTGACATTTTCAGTGAGGTGGGTGAATACGAGCCAAGTGAAGAAGTGGAGGAGGTAGAAGTATCGATTATTGAAGATCTTTCGCTCTCCAGCGTCGACTCGGACGAGCAAGAAGGTGCTGTACCTGATGCCCTACTGCACGATCCGCTGTTCCCTCCCGGGAGAATTCTGTACCTCAACCGCGTGTCACCCTCAGATGCTCAGTCAAGCGAGGTGAGCTGCATGTGTATCTAGCTCTTTATGTGCAACTTCGAATGCGCGCACAGCAGTTGGTTTAACTTGGGTGCGTTCCTTCTATGAACTCTCGTAGGTCGACATTGGAGTCTTCGGTGAAGAGGTGGAGATGGTGGAAGTTGGCAACGATGAGTTCAGTCGAGTCGTGCTCTCGAACAAAATGATCCTTGATCATCTCTGCACAACCTACGAGCGCATGCTCAAGTCAACCAAGATCTCCGCGCCTCAATCGGAATCCAAGTGAACCAGTTGCACAAACTGCTGGGGAAAGCAACAGGGTTGATATTTATCTAGATTATCCATTTTGTTTCAGGGAAGCTAAAGATTGGGGGGGTGAAAAAGACCGGATTTTTGAAGAAATGTGCGGCAAAGAATGGAGCAAGATATTGGGTGTAAAACCTGCTTTTCGGTTCTTTATTACGATCGATATGTTGTGGTTGCTTAACACTCAGGTGCTTCACCTTCTGGGATGACAAAATAGCTATTGGACGAAGAAACGATATAACTTAACGTACACTACGCGACAGGGCTGAATCCTCTTCGATCAAGGTCGGAGCCAATCTGGGCATGCGGACCCAAAGATGTACATACTTGGTTTGGGGGATTCAAGTGACCCAATTTGGCAATGCTGGCAGCATTGGGAGGCTCGGTTCTCGAGCGGAGATTACGCGATTTCATACTTGCACACATCTTCCAATCCTGCGGTGTCCAGTTGCGCAAGCATCGGCAGGATCTCCCTTTCGAAGAAGCAGTTGTCACAGGCAGCATTTTCGCATTTCACTCCGCCGCACGAGTTGCCCTGGTGGTGATGCGATGACACATGCGATCGCCCAAAAGCCTCGCTCAGTGAAGCGCTGAAGGTCCCCATCGTGGGGGTGCTCTTTTCCATCCACCCTTCGTCATCGCTGGTGTCAGGGGTGCTGCTGACTGAGGAGCCATGCATCGACATGGTGTCAGGCGTACTGCAGCCCGAAGAGCCATGGAGAGGCATGCCTCCAAAGTCCAGCTTGGAGCGAAACACGTCCATGAAGGCGTGCTGGTTAGGCATCTGGTTGAACCCGGCAACCGAGACAGGACTGTTCCTGTGCATGGCAGCGGACGCAGTTTTCCAAATCAGCTGGCGGCGTGCGATCTTTTGGCGGTACTTTTGCGCATGTGCCATGGTCTGTCGTGCGGTCTTGGAGCCAATGAAGTCGGCGATCTTCTTCCACGGACCATGCGGGTACATCTCGAGACCCTGGAGGAAGAGGTCGTGCTCTTGCTTGGTCCAGGTCTTGATCACTTTCTGCGTGACCGAGGGCGACAGCGAGCTGGACATCGACGGGATGTAGCGCGCAACGACGACGCCGCCTTGCTTGGCAGATGTTGGCGGCAGACGGATGAGCTGCTCATGGTTGGTTGGGGTCGTAGCGAAGAGCTGGGCTTTGACGCGAGTGGAGATGGTCATGGTTGGCAGGCACGGGGGATATTTCAAAGTGCGGATGTAAAAGATGAGCGTCTCGTGATCCGTGTCATCCTCTTTCTCTTCCTTCCGATCTAGGATTCGGGTGGAAGCTGTCAGATGAGGCGGATGGCGGTGAGGAGGGTCGGGTCCTGCGCTTGCTTTGGATGCAGCCACCATTGGGGACAGGAGTGGGATTCCCATACAGTAAACGCTGCTGTTCCTTTGGGGTGGACATAACGTTGAAGTGGAAAATGAGCGCTTCGGAAAGTACCCCTCGCGTGCTCTGATTGGCCCAAACACACCTGCGATCCCAATCATTTGCCAATCACATCGCAGACAGGACATCAAATCGTTCAATCGTACAGAAACGCTCGAGTCAACAAACTGCTCTAAGTAGGGCGATGCGTCGAGGGAAAAAGCAGAAAGCCACTTGGAGGCAGTCGACCGACATGGTATACATTTTATGCAACGTTGCCTGTGACAGAGGATTGCACTTCGTATCTTGCATGATGAAAATCCGACAGCAGAAAACGCGAACCCTTTCCAAATTCTCAAGCAACCCTTTATTATCTCGAAAGGGTCTCTTCCAGGATCACCCCGATTAGAGCTCACAGTTCAATGATGGCCGGACTGAACCACGACGACTCCAAAAGGCACAGACAGATCCCCCACGAAAGAACTTCTACTTTCCCCTTACACGTCGCGTTCTTTCTCTTCCATTTTCTATTTTTACTGGTGCAAATGCTTCTCTTTTTTTGTTACAGGGTGTTTTTTCGGACCCGAGTTCCACGATGGGAGTGTAGAGAATGGTGAAGAATGGATGCGCTCGAGGGGAATCCGATGAATCCGTAGATTCGGGATTGCCGCACACGGATCACATTTCGCTGACTGGCGACATCCCCGAGGAACAAGAGCAAAATGCTGCTGGAATGTTCCGATTTTCCGCGACACACGAAGGTTGCCGCGAAAGGTCGCGTCCTACATTTCCATATTAAGTGGGTACAGGGAAACTCGGCGACTGTGACTCCTCCAAAACGTTTGAGGAATGCATAAAGTTATACGATGATGCATCGCCTTCGAGTCCAGATGAACATGAGACCATTGATCCAAGTTAACATTTCCGGAACGTTTTTCGCAGTCTCTCTGCACTACAAATCACTACATCGCGGATCACAAACCATTCACTTTTTTTAGAGGGTGCTTCGGCGGTGCTGCGGATGCTCGCCTCCATGCAGACTGATCGGCATAAACACATGCAAGCCCGCACGGTTTAATATCTTTTTGATATCGTAAAACGCCAACGATTGCTCTCCTCGTGTTGGTGACGAAGTGGCTTTTACTCAACATGTAAAATGCTTTGTGTTCGTCCGGGAATGGACTAAATCAGTGCGCTGCAGTCAGTAGCTGGGATGGATGGAAATTTAGATCAAGGAGGGTATAGGATGTCGACGGCATCGCTGTTGCCGGGTTCTGCTGCTCCTGTCGTGACGTTTGGGCGGAATGCGACTTGAGTTCAGTGCGATAGATGGAAGATATCGAGGACGCGTACAGTATCCTACCGTCATTGAAGCCGACGCAGGCAGCGAGCAGTGCGTCAGTGACCTCGCTCATCAGCATAGACGAAGGGATCTTTGTGGGTGCAAACTTAAAAAGAGACGAAATTTATTCCATCCGCTTGAAGTTAACATGAGCTTGAAGGTTGCGTCGGCGTGCGACTGTCGCACGTGATCGTCGCCTTGTCGTTGCTTAGTGGGTGATTGCTTTGGACTCTTTTTTCGTCGATATTGACCCTTTCGAAGGAATCGAGGGTCAATTGGAAGATTGGAAAAGCGCTCTGCATTTTACGTTGGATATTCCTACTGTACGATGTTAGAGAGAGAGAAGATGTAATCGATTTATCTGCGACGCTCGTGCTTCTGCTTCCTGGTTTAAAGTTTACTGTACAATGTTACTGCAGGTGTCTTTTCAATGCAGTCGTCGAGAGTCGCGGGTACTGTTCCTATAGAGCAAAGATGGGGAGTTTGTTACTCCCCATTACAGCAGTACAGTAATCGAAAATCCGCACTGCGAATATCCTCGAGGTCCTCCAAACTCTTGAAAGGGGTTTGTGTGTGTGTTTTCGTACCTTTTCTTGCGCTGCAACTTGCAAGTCACAGTCGGATGATGATGATGATGATATATCCTGCGTGTCTCGCGCTTGTTATGTCTTGGGTGCTTGTTTCAGGCGCGCGTTATCAAGGAACGGTGCCGAACGAATCGCGAGAGTTTGATGTGGATGGACCAGCATCTATTAATATATATATTGTGGAGCGTAACGCAGCGATAGTGAAAGATCTGCTTCTGACGTGACATGCCGATTGGCGAGCGCGCTTCTGGCCGCTCATGCTGGTCTTTTGCTTCAGAATGCAGATGAAAAGGATGGCTTTGACCCGGCTCTTTCCTGCAAATGACATTCAAACGCATGGTGGGTGACTCCTTGCATGACCCGACCTGAACTCACAGCCACATGATGACACGCATCCATCCGCGCATTGCACACGGCGTAATCTATACACAGATATACTGTAGGATGCACATTCACCTTGTTAAAAAGTAAAAAAAAATGGCGCTTCTCCTTCTCTTTCTTCTCTTTCTTCTCTTTCTTCTTCTTTCTTCTTCGTAAACGCACGAAGGTCGACACGAATGCGTTTGCGTGTTTCTTTCCAAAGATTTGCGCCGTTCGCATTGGGGGACGCGCAAGTGCGTGGGAACTACGACGAGTCTTCGCCGCGATGGGATCCGTCGTGGTCAGCTGCTGCCGTCGGGGAAAGTGGCGGCAAACTGATGCGCACTTCTTGCGCCTCCCTCGTGAGAAACTCGAGCGTCAATGCGCTCCGACTGATCGACGAATGCATAATCGCAGCCTGCAAAAAAATGCTCAGCCCCTCCTGGCGAGACTTGGCCTGCATCCAATTCCCACATCCAGCACGAGGAACAGACGCGTGAAACTCGTCAGTTTTGGGAGCATCCAAGGTGCATGTATCCATCGAATACAAACATCAAGTCGTTCATAATGCAATACGTACCACTGCGGCGCGAGTACTTGGCAGGAAAGTCCGTTGGGGGAGCGGCGGAAGGGACTCCATCGTGTACCCTGCATCTTCCAATTCGGCGTGGAAATCGCGAAACTCGCTGAACCTACGGTACACCGTCCACTGGTACGGTCCGCCGTACACTTGGATCTGAAACACCGTAAACGAAAGCAGCCTGTCGTGGAACCCCAGAAGAAGAACAACAGCAGCAAGAAAAAAAAAACGCACACAGAAGATTGCAGCGTCAAGGAAAACCATCCAACGGACCAAGTGAGTGGGCGTCCCTCCATCAGCAGCAATGACAGGCATACATAGAATAGAGAGAAAGAAAAGAGTTCAGTGAGTGTGGAAAGAAGGATATAATCGCTCGCGTCGGCACCTGCGCGTGCGCATCTTTGTTCTCCAAGTGGCAGAGCTCCACACGAACAGAACGCAGAGGCTGCGCACGCAGGTCTTGCTCCTTCAACCCCGTCACCATCGTATCCTGTACATTCTCCATCAGCACGTGCAAATCCGAGCGCTCTTCTTCGCTGCTCACGAAATCCGTTGCGCCACGACCCCCCGCCCCGTTCTTTGCTTCTTCCTGGTTCTTCTCCAGATTCAGCAGCAGATACCGCGTCGCCGACAAATCCACACGAGCCGAGTCCACGGCGACGCGGAAGTTCGTTGCGGTCACTCCGTCGTCGCACTCGATGGTGTATGTCTTGTGCGAGGACGAGGACTGACTGATCTTCATCATCTTCGCACTCACCTCCACCTGCAACGTGGAATCCAATGCGACCTCCCACAATTTCTGTCCGCTGCTTGCGCTCAGACAAATGATCCGCTTATCTGTGAGCAGCACGAGTCCCCGCAGCGGCTCCAGTCCGTAATACACGTGATACACGTATCTAAACCACATAACACATCATCAGAGTCCGTATCAAATCCGAAAAGTGTGATGGGGGAATTTCTTTCGCGTACTCATCCGTCGCATCCAACGCAGTCAGCAGTAAGATCGCGTTTCCCGTCGCCTCGCGCTGCAACACACAGTGGTCATTTCGTGTCAGCACTGCCATTCGTATGTGCATCATATGTGGCACACTTTACCTCTGAATAGGACACCAGCACACCATCAGAACTGCAAACGAACACAAAACACGTGTTGGGTCAATGCAACCTTCTCCAACACATAAGCAGACAGTATATACATATTTGTACGCACCACAGCCGTCGTGGAAGTCGAAAGCGGGTCACCGTGTCGAAGTCGTGGTCGGCGCCATCGATCGCTTCCGCGCTGGTCTTTGCGCCACGCGACAAACTGGTCAGCAAATCCAGGAAGCCAGCAGTAGGTTTCACGATCAAACCCGCAAACCCTTTGCCGATGCCAAACACAAACCCACTCGCACCATCTCGCTCAGCGCCACGCACGGGGGCGGCAACGACACCCTTAATGCCATCCCACACACCTCCTGCGAGACCCTTCCCGCCTTCTGCGATCGCATCGCCCAGATCATTGATCTTTTTAATCTGCCGCGAGGACTGGCGTTGCCGCTGGACATTGTATTGCTCGTCCATGGCGAGCATCGCGATCCCTTTCCCAAGCGTTTCCGTGATCTTACCCGTTGTGTGGAAAATCCCCACCGCAGTGTTCCGCAATAAACTCTTCGAGCCCTTGGTCATCCCCGTTCGCAGGTTCTCGATGCGAAGCCCTTTCTCGTCCTCCAGCAGCATTTGCGCAGGTGTGTAGAAGAAATCCTTCACGCCCGTGCCCAACGTGCTCACAAGACCAATGGGGTTGCCCAAGAAATCGACCGACCCCATGATGTTGTACCAACTGCGCAAGCCGTGGTGCAGATAGTGCTGCATCGCGTAAAACGCCAGCGTATGCGTGGTCTCGAGCAGATTCTCCACATAAAACTCGGGGATCTTGATTGGGGCTTGGTCCAAATTCGACACAAGAGCTGCAGCCGCGCTAATCAGTGTGCTGAGCACCGAGTAAAGGTCAGGGGAAAGCTGGATAATGCAAAACACACACAACCACGGACAAATGTCAGCACTCCACACGCAATTCAACCAACAACGAACGCGATGGAGGGTACTTACAAGAGAGAGCAGCAGCGATCGATCAGCTGTACTGGTAAACGTAACATTGACCTTGACCGGACACAACAGCAGCCACCGCAGGAGCACTTTCATATTTGCACCACTGCCGCCAACGCTCGTAGCTGTGTTTGTGGAGAGTACTGCCATCCGCGACGACCAATCCTTCCCGAGTAAGTGCAGTGCCAAGTTCGGCGCACTCCCCGAAGTGAACGAGCTTTCGTGCTTCTCTTGTCGCTCCGAGTCACCACTGGAGGGCCACTTGACACCACTGAAGGCTTGTGCCAACGCCACTAGCACCGAATCCTCTAGCTTGATTTCCAGCTCCTGAAGCTGCCCAAAAATGTATTCGAACTGAATCAAATCTGGTTTTCGGCTGAACACACTCATCAGTTGAAACGTCGGTAGAAGCATCGGTCCTGCATCGATCGACGATCCATCTTTGTCCTTGGCGGCATCATTGCCTCGGTGCAATTGCTGATAATCGACAAGGCGAATTGGAGACAACATAACTGGGTAGTTTGTGTCGAGCAGCTGGTTGTCGATCTGGAAGTGACCAACCCGCGCGTTTACGACATGCTTGTCGCCCGATGTGACTCCATAGCTTACTTGAATTCCGGCCGATGCATTCTGGTCTGACAGTGAGATGCACAAAACTTCTCTTGGTTGCTGAGATGCCCCTGAGATCGCAGTTGAATTGGAGCCATCGTCCACGATCGACAAGCACACTCGAGCAACTTCAAGCTGGCAGTAGAACTTCAACTCATCACTGTTTTGATTCGCACTGTTTGGATTGATGAGATCCCATTTGAGCGCGAGACGTAGCTGTCCCACCATTTCGATATTCGGCTCTTGCTCAGTCGGTGCTTGTGGAGAGTACAGCGCGCAGATGCGCTCGTAGAAAGGGAGATCAGAGGATGTCCCTGTCGGATCGCTCGCTGAGTGGAAGGATGCAGAGGTGCTTGGAGGCAGAGGAACCCAACACTCTGCAAGAAGCACATCGAAGCGAGAGTCCTGCTTGCTGTGGTCAAGGTGGTCCATCATTTTGTCATCCCCGAAGAAGTACAGAAACGGAACAACACTTGGCTCCTGCGATGAAGACAACCCATGGTCAGCCGTCCCGTTTCGCAGGTACACGCGAACCAGCACTCTCTCCTCGTCGTTGACTGGACCCGCATTGCTTTTGCGCTCGTCTTTTATGGCGTCCGTGAACTCTACTCTCCGATTCCACTCAGCATCGTACGCTTTTCCAGGCGACTCAATTGGAACCTTCGGTGTCGATTTCTTTCGTCCGGCGCTGTGCATGCTTCGTGAGCGCTTGACTGTCGCTTGGTAGAGGAACGATAACGAGATTATATTCTTTGCATCTAATCCTTGATCGACGCCATTCGGCTGCAGAGCTTTCTCGATGACTCCAAAGGATGCTTCGCGGTGTAAGTTGACAATTGGCTTCCCATTTACAGCCACGATAGTGTCTCCAATCCGGATTTTCCCTTCGTACATTAGAACTCCACATGGTCCGTCACATGCAATACCTTGGACCAGCACGCGGCCATTTCTGTACACGAGGTCCAATCCCAGCGACTGGCCTTTCGAGAACTCATGAGTGCGCACCTGCTCGTGTCGATTGTTCTTCGAGGCTTCTTCGTCACCGCCTGAAGGATATTGAGACGATTTCGCGATCGACGACGCAGCAGATCTAGTCGATTCTTTGTACGTAATCGTGCAATAGACTTTAGGCTCTGCGTCATCTTTCGAAGGTCCGATGGATAAACTCTCATGAAGCAAATTGGATGGAATCTGAAGATTCGAGACGCCAACCAGAACTGCCGTTAAACGCTTTTCGTCATTCAGATCCTCATAACCAGTATCGCTGGTCGTATCATCTGTGGTAACGGAGAGGGTTGAACCTCGGAGACTGGATTGTCGGCGAGCATGCTCTTCAATGGATTTCGCCGTTAAAGTAGACGAGGAAACATTCGACAGCTGAGATTTCTCGTTCAGTGCGGCGGCTCCGACTGCTTTGTCGCGAGCTCCCGGTAGATTATCGCGTCCGGTCGTAACATCAACAGACTCTCCTTCCAACAAAACCTTGAGTCGTGACTTGGAACTTACCAACTCGTCCAGTTCTTTTTTCATTGAAAAATCTTTCAACGCAGCTTTCAACTCGTCAATCGCGTTGGTGCTGTCGGAGGAAGACGGGACGAATTGGCAGCACATCTGAAATTTAAGCATTGCATGATTGCCCTCTTCGACAGGTTGCCCTCCAGTATCATTTGGCACATCAATCGGGACCAAGTACTCGAGCACTTCTGGGAACATGGATTCCCTCGACAGCTTCACCGCACTCATATATTCTCGCAGTGGAATTTCGGCCGTCGCGAAGAGAGATGACCCAAACAGCAGCTTGTCGGCTTCTCTGACCTGGACAGTTAGGACTGCGTTCGGAGCGGCCATCCCCGCGTTGCCTTCGTCCTTGAGAAGGAGACTCAGCACGGAGCTAGAAGCAGTGGATGGAACCCATCTCGGGAATATGGCTGCTGGCTGTGGGAGTAGCTTACTCCGAGTCCCAGCGCTTCCATCACATTTCAAACTGAAGAACAAAAATGGTTGACAAGATCCCAGATCTGTTCGTCCCCTTTTCTTGAACAGTTCCTCCAAGTATAACACGTCCACGAGCTTCACACAAAGTGCAAACGACGCCGGTTGCATCGGGTTACTGGTATCATCGGTCGCTGGAGATCTCACGTCATCAAGACTCTCCGAGCTCTTTTCCTCAACTTGGGGATCGCCATTCTCTTCTTGTTTTTCTTCCTCATCTTGCTCTTCCTTCGCAAAACGCACGTGCTTTTTCTTTGTCGCAGCGAGATTCCTCGACGTTGCTCGCTCTGGCTTTGGAACGCGACTCGCTATAGACTGAGATATGGAAAGGATAGACGAGCTGTACCGCTTCCAGCTGCGCAATAAGCTCGATCTCCGTCGTCGTTTGTGCTCTCCAGAAACCCCAGGCAACATATCGGTGACTAGAAGCGTCTTGGTCGTTTGATCCAGTAGGACTTCCACATACAGTCTCTTCCGAATCTTGCCATCTTCAATGTCCAGCGTTGGAAGGCGGTGCAGCTTATTCAACTGAGCTTCAAAGTTGGCAACCACTACCGCCTGAATATTGGTTTCCGCGCCGCCTGCTGAAGGCTGCCCATTGCTTGCTGCGTTTTTATCTCTGACGGAGTCCTTCTTGCTTTTCCCTTTAAGACCGGAGACCTTCTGGACTTGGACAAACACCGTTGGAACAGCTGAGAACGTATATGGTACGTAGTCTACTGTGTGGAACGGTAGGACTAGCTCACCTCCCTCGAAGCCAACCAAAGCGTGTCCATTGTCATCTTTGGAAGCCATCTTCTGCCAAATGAGCAATTCGTAGCTGCTGCATTCATTCTTGATCTTGTATGGAACAAAGCCCTCTTTTTCCTTGTTTTGAAGCCGATTCTCTTCCACCGACGCCGGGTTTTGTCCGAAATGTCCCAACGAATCGAACGCTCCCTCTTCCAAGTACACGAAAAACGACGGATCATGCAACTCGACAGCAACATGGAGCTGCATTCCGCCTGCAATCATGTGTTCTGCTTCGACATGGTCGTAATTCCAGTAGCCGTCGCCATCCAGATAATCATCCAGTTCTTCCTTCATCTCTGCTTTCGTGATCGCTTCGTAGCAATTCTCCAAATATTGTGGAGTTGGTTGGAGATTCTTCTTGAGCCGCAACACGAAATTTCCTACAGACGACAGCTCAAACGGAGAGCTCCACTGCGACAATGCAGCAAAATTCGAGCTCGAAGGTGGGGTACCGGGCTGAACGAATCGGATTTGGACTCGAGACGACAACCGAGAGTCGCTCCAATGGAAAAGCTTGCTCTCCTTCGGTTTCAAGACAAGGATGGCATCCTCGGAAGGATTTCGCTCTTGCCGGATGTGAATATCAAATCTGTGAGATGTGTTCACAAAGTGGTATCGAGACACTAGTGTCACCACTTTCGACCGAGAAAACTTCCCAGGTCCCTGCTCGATCGTGACGCCAAATTCATACTGCTTAAACGTCGAAACTCTGGACCCTCCTGTTGGGAGCTCCAAGATTGTCGACAGCAGGTTCTTCGATTCGCGGTGGCGACGTGTTGGAACTAGAATCTGCCCTCGCACGCCTACAGCACTTATATCAAATGCATCGGAACGAACTTCGGCTTCGTCTGCGCTGTTCTTAATCCCAACTTTCATTTTCGAGACATGTTGCTTGCTTTCACTCGAGAAGACCGACAACGACACCTTCTCGGTGTCCCCAGGATCCGAGTTGCCCGCAATCGACAAGTTGTGATTTGACGGAATCCGATACCCATCAGCAGTATAGAACGAAAGCGACAACGTTGTGCGGTCAATGAGCCAGTATTCGGTGAAAACTCGGCATACAACTGGGGATAACACGTTCAGCGATTTGGCACGTAGTTTTTCCAGCTGCACCACTTCCACACATATCGTCAGCTTGTTGGTCGGGGGACCACTTTCATCGTTTGACTCTGCCAGAGAACTTCCGCTGGCCATTGACAGCTCTATTCTCTCGCAAAAGGACTTGCACCCATACACAAGTCTCTCCGCAGACCAAGCCGAGTAAACGGCTAAACTGGTCTCAGGGATAGCGAGACTAAGTGCCACAATGGATGGCACTTGTGCCACTTCTTCATGTCTGAAACCATCGGACAGCAATTCTAATTCCGATATCAGAGCTGTGCTTCCAGATGCAATTTTGCCATGCGTGCCCGGAAAGGATGCTGGATTTTTCTCCACCCATGCGACATCGTCGTCCAATTTCTAATCAAGCCAACAAAGTCACAAATATTAATACCCACGCGGTTGAGAAAGCCACTTGTTCATCACCACCACTTACCAGGCACGCTGTGCGGAATGAAATCTCATACGGAATGAGGTTTTCCAACTGAATCGGCGCGCGCAAAGAAACCATCGTTTCATGACGCTCCGATTTGCGCAATGCGGTCAGAATCAACTGAAATGGAGGCAGAGGAACCGCAGCAAAAGCAATGCCCTCCAGTGTGGAGCTCTCGTCCTCAGGATGCGCATCCCAATAGAATGTCAGAGCTTTTCGCAGCTCCAACGATCCAATTTGCTGCAGATGGCTTCGTTTTTTCGGCTTCACTGGATCCGACTTGAGCAACGAACCTATTGATAAGGGGGAAGACTTCTGGAGCTTTCCGTTGCGCAGCATCGGGCAAAACGAGATCGTTCCCTTTTCCAAAAACTGAATCGGGATGTAATGGGCTGTCTGTCCACCGGGAGCGATAACCTCTGTTCGTTCTTCGTTGTACATGACCTGAATTGGGACGTCCAAGTAATTCGTCAGCTGCACTTTCCCACGAAGACGCAGCACAAGAGTCCCCTGCTCTGCCACCGTCTCACAAATCACACTTTCGCCATGCCAAACATCGTGGGATCCGTTGTTGCTTTCAAGGTAGAGGTAACTGCGATTGGAATAACCAATCGGAACAGGGATGGCTTTCCCGGACGATGAGGTCTGAGACACGGACTGAGGCTTGAGCCACAGCAACCTCCTCAAAGGCGACGTCACAGAACCCGCTGGAGTCTCGTGCGCCACAATATCCGTAGCGATCCGCTCACCGCTGTTGACCTTCAGCCATCGCGTACTGGACGACGAGATATCATTCAGCATTGTGGACAAGCGTCGACGACTCCAAGCGCGGCTCTCAAACGCTGCCGTTTCTGCACGAATCGCATCTTCGCTGCTTTCTGGTGAAGATGAGGGGACTGCTGTTGGTACATCGAACGAACCACTTTCGCTAGCAACAAATGGATTGATGTCCGATCCCGACGGTGGAGGCGCAATCACCGAAGACGACGAATGGGTGGCCACTAGAAATGGGATGCCGGACTGGTTGTCAACGTAGATGAACGGACCAAGTCGTGCCAATAGAGCTTCATCAGTTGTTGCAGCTTTTGAGATCAGCGCCATGAAGTGAAGCAGCACATTAATCACGTTCCTGGAAATGTTGACGTTGAAGTCTTTCTTAATGACCAGCAAAAATGTGTTCGATTGCTTTGCAGTGTGGTCGTCAGATTGAGCAAGCAGTTCGCGGTAGATGAAGTGTTTCGCCTCCCACGAATGCGCAGCTGCTTCGGCAAATACGTCCGTCCGAGATGATCGAAATAGACACTTGGGGATGCCATCACAACGCAACGCCGTTCCAGAAGGAGAAACTTCTTGCCGCTCAGACATGCAGTAGTCACATAACACGCCGCCTCTGCCGTGATACGCCATATTGACATCGAAATCCTCGACGACTGGTTCCCACACAGCAAGCTGCGAGTTGTACGCTTGAATGCCAAAGCGCAAGGTCGCCAAGGCGGTAAACTTATCTTCGAACCTTCCTCGAACGTCTGCATGAAGCATTGCAACGCGGAAGTGCAGCAAAGGAAGCAGCATATTGTGGAAATCATTCACAATGGTAGCATTTACTCCTGGAAGCGTGAACTCGAGAATCTTCAAGTTCTGGAGTATCGAAGCCTGCTGAGGCGGAGACGCCGACTTTTCTGGTTCCGATGCGCTCGATATGAGATTCTCTTCGTCGACTTCGGTCGTATCGGGCTCTTCGTCATGGGTGATTCCCCAAGAATCACTCGATACTATGGAGAGCGCGAATGGGACTGGAGCATCTCCGACGCCATTAAACATGAGATATCCTCCGCCTTCAGTTCCACCTGCGCCTGCTGCATGGTCACCTTCGGATTTGCTGCTCTTTGCGCCATTCATTTGCTTCCGAGTGGCACTGTTCTTCCCTTTGCTGAACGCGCTGTAGATTGTGATTTCTTCCAGCACCACCATTTCCTTGTCGTAAATCACGCTTCTATCGGAGTTAAACATTGAGCTTCCATGTTTCCAGATGGTAGTCTCAAATGCTCCAGCAGCTCCATCAGGACCTAAGTACCCATTCGCACCAAGCTGGTCATACTTGCAGATCATCAGTGGCGACGACGACGACGACGATGATGATGGAGCACTTGCCCCTCGTGCGGGAGAAGCTTCTTTCGCAGCTTTGTCTTTCGCTGACCCAACATCGGTGCCAGCGATTACGGCTTCCAACACAATACGATCCCCATAGTAAACCTGATCACCAATACCTCGTCGACTTCCCGGTGCTGGAAGGATTCGAAATGCAACAGCCTCCACCATATTTCGCTCTTGCGAGGTGTACGGGAGAACGAGATAACGCTTGCGCCACGGAGAGTTGTACAAGCCCACCACTGGACGAGACTGGAGACGTCCACGGACACTTGTAGACACCAGGTGAATAAGAGTCTTCCCATATAACGCTGGACTTCCTTTATGGTCAGCTATCGCCTTCACAACAGACGACGTGCTCGACTGATTACGCAGCGAAGCGCCACGAAGCGACGCTATTGAAGCGCTCCGCTCGCTAAAGTCTGCTTCACTTTCTCCATTTCCAACCGACAATAGCGACGAAGATGAACCCGACGAAGCTCTTCTCTTCGGCATCGCTTCGAGATTCTCTCCAAAATCCCATGGACTTCGTAAAATGTTCTCCAGTGCTGCAACAGCAGTGCAAAAATCTAAATATCCGAATCGCAGCTCCATCACGCGATCAAATCTTGTTCGGAAACGCAGGAACTTATTCTCCAGATCGATATGCAGCACTAACTCGAGCCCAATCGGTTTCAAACAATCTGCCGTAGCAGCGCTGAAGATATTCGACGCGGCCCAAATGCTATCGTCGGATATCCGGGAAGTTGCATGGATATTGTTGATGTTCGTCCGCAGCTGCAGCTGATTATGACGCCGACTATTCTTCGCGACTTCAACGTCTTGATCGTTTGTCTGCTGGAACAACTCGAATGAGATATTTGCTTCCCATGACAGCATTAGTGCGCGCGATTTGTCTTTCGTGGGGTCTTCGACAAGTAGAAGCGCAGATGGTCCGAGGTTCAGCTGCAACCCGATCTTTCTGTAAAGCAGCTCTGCTGTATCCGACGATCCTTGGCTTGAAGCAGCGGTCTTTTCTTCGCTAGACGCACCAGGAGCGCTCTCGTTTCCATTGGCTCCGAACTCGCTTTGGTTGGGGTGGTTCCAAGACTGAGATGTCTCCAAGAAGCGCAAAACGTTGCAATAGATATTCGAAGGGATAACTCGAAACCCGATAACATCCACTATCAAATCCATTCGCGTTTCTTTCCCAAGCAGACCAGAGGTAGCTGGCGTACTGGGTTGACCGTACGATTCTGACATCATGTCATCGCCGCTTCGCTGGCTAGCATGGACCGATGGATGGGAGTTGAGTGAATACGTCGAATACATCGAGTCTTTGTGGCTTCGAGCTGACTTCGCAGGACTAGCGAACTTGAACAGCGTCCTCGAGGATAACGTTCTAATTGGACTCCGGGTGCCAGTCCGCTTGTAGGATTCGCCGGGTGAATGAGCCGACATCGTCCTGTGGTTCCTCTGCTTTGGTGAAGCGTGACTTGATTTTGAGGACGACAGAAATGACGAATCCATGCGAATGCTACTCACCTCCACGAGCTCCGTCGCTCGCACAAAATGGATGGACACTGATTTCGATCTTGCATCACTTCCTCGCTCAAACACCACAACGTCACGATACGAAGCCGATATTTTCGATTGGATCCGTGAATCGCGGATATGGATTCCTTCGATGTCAGCGTCTACCACCAACTGTCCAGTAGTAAGGCAGTAGTCTGCTTTTCCGGAGTAAGAGGAAACGTCCAGTACGCAAATCGATCCCTGGTTCGTTTTATCCTTCTCAGCCATGTAAATATCACCGCTTTTCGATGGATGGTATCCGTCTTGACCTTGAAGCAACTCCATCGAGATCTCCGGAATGATCACACCGAGCAAAATATGGCGCTCGTCATCTTCATCGGTTTCGGTGTAGCAACTATCTTCTTCGTAGATAATACTTTGGTGAGCGTCGGATCCTCCAGCAATACTTCCCGATCGCTTGTTCTGCAAAATGCCAACCAGTTTGCCTTGACGGTCCGGTCGTTTCTTTTCACTCCTAGATGCTGCGAAGTAGTAGCGACTGCTTTCGCGAACATTCTGGAAAGGAACGCGAAGAACAAAAGCATATTGCTTCTGGTTGCACACTAAGCGGATAGGAGACATCCCGACATCGATTTTCACTGCTGTTCGGGTGCGGAAGTCAGCAGACACATTGATATCAGTTGATCCCAAGAGACTTTGCGTCACGTAGCCGCCACCAACTTTCCTTTCGTCCTCACCATGGTCCACGAGGATAACCGACACAATTCGCAATGTCGTGAGGTTCAGCTTCAACTGCGTCAACGATGAGTTCAGTAGCACTTTTGCGACGATCCGGTTCTCCATTTCTCGCACGGAGTCCAGCACATGCTCATTGGTCATCCGATACTTGTCAAATTGAACCACTAGTGCTTCAGAGGACATGCGATGGGGCGGCATCTCCAGCACAGCATCATCAAGCTGGACATCCAAGAGAGGGAACATCGAGACAACATCAGATCCAAGGAAACGGTTTTCCTTTCCTGGACTTTCGCCGTGCGATGACGCTAGGCTTCCGCTTAGCTGAGCGAGCTGGAAATCACCTTCCCACAACATATCCACGCGCTCCCGGAACAAGACCTCGAAAATTGTCTTGAGCAGTTCTCCCTCGAATAAATATCGACGCAAATCATCCACAAAACTATACAGGAAGCGGATCCGAGGCGATTTCAGCCGGACTGAAAATCTGTTGGAGTACCCTGGATGCCACAATTCCTGAATCTGGTTTGCTCCATAAAACTGCGCTGCACAAGAAAACACAGCAGGAACCGTATCCAAAATCTGCAACGTCTCTTCGAGTGTCGGGATGTGCCCAGGTTTGCTGCCACCGTGCACCGGAAACAAGCCGTCAGATTCGCTTGGACCTTCACTGGAGATTGGAGCGTGAGATATGATTTCGCGAAACTGCTGTTCGGCAAGCGAAACATCGCATATCTTCAAAGACGTCAAGTAGGAGAAAATGCTCAAGTACAACGGGTACTTGTGCACGCAACAGCAGAATTTCTCAGTTGTCAAGCTCATAAATGCAGAGGGCATCCCCTCTCCCCTCTGTTTATCTTCCAAGTGAAGAAACAACGACAGTCCGTCGACGTGAAGACGCAGCTGTATCATTGCTGACGAACCTTCCAAAGCCTTGTCACTCTCCGACGCTGGAGATTGCTCAATAGGTTTGGGAGGCGGTCTTTCAGGGCTGCTGCCGGGTAGACTTTCAAGGAACGATGAAGCGACCCACGCGCCGAACTTCTTCGTTAAAGTACCTTCGTTCGGATCCACACCACTGGGGGAATTGCCTGGGAACAAGTCATCGGGCTCGAATGCCCTAGCAGGCACATCTTGCCCCCTCTCATCGTGCACTTGGTGCGCTCCGAAGTCTGCTTCGTGCTCTTCCTCTCCAGTCCCATCACTTGGTAAGGATTCTTCATCGCGCCGGAAAAAGAACACAAACAACTCGGACAATGTGTCTTGGTAGAGATTGATAGTCAAGGTCCGAAGACTTGCATCAACGGAGAGTTGAGTCAACAGAGGATCTTGCCAAACTGAATTGTCGCTCGATGAGACGACCAGCGAGTCGTATGTGATGTACTTCCAGAGCAACTTGTCTTTCGGCATCTCGGAATCGGAAGCAATGCTCGTAATAGCAACTCGGATCAATTGCTCCTTCGACTTTGGCGGTTGATCTGCTTGCAATGACTTCTCCGTATACTTGGAATCTGAACCCACTTCATAACTCCCGGAGGTCATCAGGTATCGCTTTCGCTCGACAACGGCAGAACTCTTTTCAAAATCTCCATCTGGTGCGCTGCTGCGAAGAATGTCTTCAACTGCGAACGTCCCCAAAGCGAACTCCAACCTTCTGTCGAAGGTCCGCATTTTCAATCGCGTGCTGATGTCAACAGCACGAACAACAACAATTTTCTCGGAGCGGTTTTCTGGATCCTGCACTTGAAGCTGCAACACAATTTCCCCAACGCCAAACTGCAGCTGGCAAAGCACACGTTTCCACAGCTTGAGCAGGTCTTTGTCTTCTATTTCTTTTCGCCGCGCACGCTCCCTCTCTTGATCAAGCGCTTTCGCGAAGGAAGTATACAGATTAGAGTCAGACACACTCTCTTTCCCTTTCATTCCATACGTATCCGGCTGATGGAGTGGAGCTGACGTAAAGTAGGACGATGACTTCACTAATCTGACTGGAATCTCCCGAGCCGTCGCGAAGGAATTAAGACCACTGGTAGGATCCGAACCTGCAGTAGTAATAATGGGAGATCTCCCTTTCCCCTCGCTGCTAAAGACGTCTTCACGCACTCCAATGCTCTCGATTTTCCGTTTGGCATAGGTGCTGAAATTCTCTCCAAACGATCGAAGTAAGCTCAGCAACGATCGGAAGCTTGCTGCAGACAAATTCAAATGCACACTATCCACTCCACCGAAGAGTTTCAAAAGCGGAAGCGTTGGATCGTCTGGTGCAACGCTCATGTGGAAACTGAATGACAGCGACGTCTTCTCCAGCAGATAGTTCCACGAAGACTTTTCGCCGTATTGATCACCAATGAACCAGAATTGAGCATCGCCCCCGCTTCGATCGGCGTCAAATATTTGGACCTCAATGCCAGATATACTGAATTCGATGATGTCGTACAAGTTCTGACCCACCGGACTCAATAGGAACTGGCGCTGAGAATTTAACTCCACATCGTCTCCCCCTTCGAGTTGGTTCATTTTACTTGAATGCGGGTCTTTCGTTGGATGGATTGTGCTTGCTCGGAGATGCCCCAAAAACACCAGCAAGCTCACTTGGTTTGCATTCGAGCTCGAAGCGACACTCTCCGAATGCGCTTGGACGACATTGATCAGCGGAGATATTACGTCGAGTTGCATCTCAACTCTCGTACGTCGAGCGAGTGCTTCGCGCAGCTGAGCTGTACTGTATCGCTGCAAACTCTGCGCTCGCTTCCACGCGCTTTGCTCCAATCCGGACAAATCCACATGCAGCGGGCGGGCAAAAAAAGCCGATATGTCGAGCAGGTACATTAGGTTCACATTGCACTTAATTGGCTGCGTCACCAGCGAAACTCGAAGCAGTCGAGAAATGTTCGGAGCGCTCGTTGGCACAATTGCAGCGTTTTCTTCATGATCTTGCTCGTGGTCAGCCTGCTCACGACGAGATTCAATGCTGAGGTACATCAAAGGCAATTCCTTTTCGCATTCTCGGAGCCTGACACTGCTGATCTTTTCTCGTGCTCCAAGCGGATGATATCGGAAGATCTCATCCATATCCATTCGTTGAAGGAAGAAATCCCTCTGCGCTCGTGGCAACATGCTTGGCGAACTATTCCCACCGACTGCTAGCTGAGGATCCTGGCAGAAGAACGCATCACGAAGTTGGAGACCCATCTCGAGCGATGATGGACGTACTAAAAACTGGATTTCGACATCGTCGAGCGAAGCCAAGAGCAGACAGGTAGAGGTTGGTCTAGGCGGCGTTTCTTCAGCGTCGCTCATGAGGAAAGGCAAGTCTGGAGAGCTGAATCGTGACCCCTGGTCGCCTAGCTCCATCGCTTCCTCATCTTGGTACAGTCCAAAGCTCCCTTTCGTCAATCGTAATTGAAAGCGATACCAGATATGCTGCTGATCCTGAACCTGCGCCTTTCTTTCCCGCAATTTCTCCGATTCCTTCTGCTTGGATGCATCCTTGCCCGCTCCTTGCTCAGGGTGGAAGTCAATTGCATCGTACAAATCCTTTGTATCTTGGTCACTCCAGCGAACGTCATCTTGAGCAATATCTTTGGCATCACCTCCTTTTGCCACGTTTGAGTCAGATTGCGCATTCCCAGACGACCCTGTCAACCACGATGCATACGACCACAAAGTCGAGCTCGCAGGAGGAGGCGCGCCTGCTGTCTGCGGAAACTTCTCGCTTTTACTTTGCTGCTGCTTCTTCTCCAACTCTTGCTGCTCAATGTTTTTCCTTGCTGCCCGTCGGAGTCGAAGGAGCTGCTTAGTATCCATCTCAAACTCCAGATCGTCCAACGCTAGGAGCGCAGCTTCTTTGGTCAACTTGCGCACGCCAGGAGATACCATCATCGCAGCATGCGAGCCGCTGTGAGCAAGAACGAGGTACAACTCGATGTACCTTTGTCGTCGATCTTTTTCCCTTTTTAGCTCCTCCCAATCCACTCGTGCGAGACGCTCTCTTACATCGAGAAGTACTGCACGGATCGCATACTTCCACCAAAGTGCAGGATTCTCCTTGACACGAATGCGATGCGGTCGAATACGAAGATACCGAGCCTGACGTCGTTTTACCGTCAGAAATGAGACCATAGACAGCGCACTCAAATATTGCTTGCGAGTGAGCGAGATCCGGATCTGATCGATGCTGGCATTGGCGTCAATGTACGTGCTTTTCTCTTCCATCACATGAACGACTGCATCGCGATACTTCACAATACACAACTCGAGCCGGCCAACTTCCTGAGCGGACCACTGCAAACAACTCGACAGCGCGACTTTGAACTGCTCGACGGATGGGATCACATCTTCCTCTTCAGACATATCTCTCGCGACAGACCACGCCTCCGAGAACACAAAACCTAGAGTGTATTTCCGATCGCCAGCGAGTTTGGGCATCGCATCCAGAAACTCTCGCCATGACTCGTCACCAATGGCATCGATTGTCTCGATCATCCACGGAGTACCGAGGCGTGAGAGGACGCGGTCGCTGAGCTCTTGATGCGTTAGCGGCAGTTTTGCATTCCCATCATTAATCGTCAGCTTCATCGACACCGTCAGAGGGTGGATAATGTAGTCATGCGGCTGAACAAGTGGTGGGAAACTGGTTTTCGACACCATCGCTGGCGCATCAGGCGACCAGAAATTCATCTGCATAAGCTTCGCGAACGCAAATCCATCGTCTAGCGCAGACTGAGGCACGGGTGCCAGTGGGAGCGACCAGTAGATGCCGAATTTGTTGACATCCATCTTTTTACGCAAAATGGTGGCGCTTACGTCGTCGGGTCTCGCGTCGTTCTTCCCGCGCACCACCATCGTGTAATTCCACCCTTCATCTGCCGACTTGACAATAAGCGACTCCAGCGTCATCCCCACGGCGTACGGCTGCTTCGGATCGGAGACGCAGTCTTCAAGGCGCAAATGCAGGTGCTGGACATGGAGCTGCACATTGTCGAGCACTTTCACCAGCAGCTTGAAGAAAAAGCTCTGCGTCCAGCTCTGTCCTTGGATTAGCTGCACGTTGCGTTCATTAAACTGCGTGGCTTTCTCAATCGCATCCATCGTCGCCCGTTTCCGGCGCAATTTGACCTGTTTCTTCTTCTTCAGCTCGGCTTCATCGAGCGACCCGTCGGCGTCCGTCTCGCTTTCCGCATTCACCTTATCGTCGCCATCGCGTACCCGCAGCAGCAGACTCATGTCTTCAATGTCGACGCGGATCGGCTGGTTCGCGAGATTCGTCCACGGCATGTCGATCCGCAGCTGATGCAGCGTGCCTTTCACGAGCTGAAACTCCTTTGGCAGAGGGAACGCCTCGGGCTGCAGTTCGACGGCCTCGACCTCGATCTTGCCGTTCCAGACGCTGATCTTGAGCGCATCCGGGTCGATGTTCTTCACGTAGCTGCCCAGCACGGCATCCAGGATCACGTGCACGTAGCGCTGCAGAAACATCGGCACCATCGGGTCCTGCGGCGACGTTCACACACACAGTCGGTCGCTCTCTTACTCTCTCTTACACACACACCTGCCCGCTTGGCTTCTCTTCTTCTCTCTGCACAGAGCTCGCGCGACTCGGAGAATGCGTGCTCGCTTTTGCCCTCTTCTTTCAACTCAGACTCGCACACTCAGAAGGTGGACCATCTCTCCTGACAGCCTAAATCGAGGTGGCACCACACCAAAGCAGGTTCCATGACACATAAACAGTACTGCACCAGCTGCGCTTCAACTATTTTTGAGATGTACGGAAGCGCCATTTGAAATGGGTGAGAGAGGGAGATGAATGCGGCTAATCTGATCTTGGCATGGAAAGAGTCAACATCGTTGTGTGCAAATGCATCGGACAGAACCATATCCATCATGGTGGATGGCTTCGACTGACCACTGCGTTGATCTTTGTTCCATAGTGTCCATGGTCGATGAAGGGTGGCGCTGCACAGAAGTCTCCATAGAAGCAAGGTAGCCTGTGTGTTGCTGTGTCTGTTCTCGACGGATTGGCGGGTGATTGAAGTGAGGTTTACTTGATTAGTACATGAACGCTAGAATCAACATGTGCTCCTAACGTCTGGCGAGGGATACTAAACTATAGAGTAATACGCTCACCTATCTTCGTCGCTTCGGTCTAACACCACCAACGGGATTGAGCTCGGACATGGATACGGATATGCGTGCAGTTGGGCGACAATTGATTATGCTATGTATCCGCGTTTGGATCACTGACCATCTCATGCAAACGGATACCTATCGCTATTTGGAGCGCCATCCGGTTTTCCTCTCGCGTTGCTCGATCTCTCTCATTCTTAGCTCTTAGAGTTTGAGGCACATATATGCAAGGTTATTGCATCTAGAACGAGCAAAAACTCTCTCTCATTCTCCGATTTGCCTTCTCCTTCGCAAATCCACTCACCTCAAGCACTCCAATATCAAGATGGTTTCTTCCCTCGTGTCCGCTGCTGAAGGACTCACCTACGTCGACCCAGTCGCAGCCCAAGAATTCGAGGAAGCAACCGGAGTCGTCACTGAAATCACCCAAGTCGTGAACGGACCCGTCGAGGAAGTCTGGGACGATTGGCTCCAAAAACTCTGGATTGCAAAAAACAGCATTTTGTCGCCAGGTGTCGGTCGAGGCTTGGTGGGAAATCGGAAATTCATGGAGAGCGTCGATGCCGAGGAGACCATCACCGCTGCCGCGCTCCCTACTGGCGACAACACGCACATCCCAACCATCAACTTCGTGATCACCTCGTTCGGGAAATTCCCGTGGGTTTACCACACTGGCTTCGTGCAATTTATCCCAACGGATGGCGGCAAGAAGACCACGTTGAAGTGGAGCAACAAGACCCGCTCGAAAAGCAACGACGACGGCACTCCTTTCGACGACTCGGATATGCGGGCGCTCGTCAAAGCGTCTGTGGAGGACCAGCTTGCTGCTTGGGTGGCTACCTACCCAGCGGAACACTGATTCCGCACCCAAACCTTACGTTGACGAAGCAAAAAGCATGCATGGATACCGAGGCGACTTGATGCAACCAAACGCGGCGTCTTGAAGCCACGCAAGTAGATGGTCTACATGTAGCGACTAGAGCGACTCCAGACTTCATCGATTATGCTGAGTAAGACTGAAATATCGCTTATATTAGACACCTCCGAGGCAATGCTAGAGCACATCTACTCTTCTCACTCAGACGCGTTGCATCTCGAGATCTTTATACGCTTGGGAGTTCGGCGCGTTTTCCTTGTGGGTGTCTCCGCATGTGCCTGGCTTGTTCAGCACGAAAGGTCCACTTTGGTAACCTTCGTGGTGATGCTCGAGACACCGGGTGCTGCTGTTGCTAGCGTGGCTGTCTTGCCGTCTCTCCTCCTTCTTCGTACAGCAGTCGCACTGACAGAGGTAGCACCATTGGCAGTCTGCGCAGAAGCTGCACCAGTAGAGCCACGCACAGCAGTCACTCCAGGTGCATGTTTCAGTCGGACTGTTTGAATCCCCACCACTCGCGCTGCTGCAGCCACCACAACTACCACAACCACTGCAATCGCTGTCACTAAAAACGGCACAAAGAGCGATCGCACCGACAGCGACAGCGCAGATCACGCAGATCAGCACCATATCGGTGTAAAAGTAGATCACGCCGTGCATGTACTCGTCCGGTGACATGACGCGATACATTGACGCCGCATCGATCGAGAACCACATGATGAGCGCAAACTGGAACGCGAGGGAGGCGCCAAAGCCCTCCGACGTCACGAATTCCTGGCCAAAATTGGCGAACAAGCCGCAGGAAGCCAGCGCCACGACCAGGTACGCAATGAACCCTGCGGCGATCGAGGAGAGCAATTTGCCCTCATCGTCCACATTTTCCTGGCGTTTCCGTACCCCCGAGAGCAAGATCATAATGACGATGCAGCTGAAACTGGCCCCACAGTTGAAGAACCCGATGTTCGTATCGAATGTGACGCCAAGACCCGCAAACGCCACGGCCTGCGTCGTACTGAACGCAAGCAGCACGAGCCAATTCAAGGGAAACAGGTTGCGGATGACATACAGCAGCACAAGGAGGACGACGACCCCAACGATCGCGCCGACGAGGTATCCAGTCTGATTCTCGAACACTCTCTTGATAATGTCGTTCGCCTGTGGGTAGAACACGCAGGCTCCCACGAGTGCCCACACGTAGAACAACTGGAGCGCAAAGATCGTGAGCATCTTCCATCGGAACGCGACCTGGAGGGACAAGGGCAGTCGGGAGATCGCACCAAGCTCGACTTCGCTGTAGGTGTTGCCATCAGCGGTGGTGGTGGCAGCATCGGGACCATCCCAGAGCGCCATACGTCTCGCCACGTAGTCCTGCCGGGAGTTGCGAAACTGCGGTTGCTGCTCGGTGGGTTTGTGGCTATTGAAGTTGGAGACATCGTCTGCGAGCGTCGATGCTGCGCGCACAAAGTCGATCTGCGTGTTGCTGCTTGACGCGCTTGTGTGGGTGTGCGGCGGGTGGGATGACGCCATGGTGAACGCACGAGCGAATGAAGCGCTCCCGCTGTTCTGTGCACTCGTCCGGCGCAAATGGGGAAATGGTGCGGATGCAAAGCTGAGGAAAATGAAACGGTAGAAAGAGGAGGGCATTCAACGAAAGTGTACCTGTTCGGGCGGTTCGAAATGAGATATTATGCGGGGTGTTCTCGATCATACAGAGGGTTTGTGGGAGTGTTTGTTGTCTTCTAGATAAAGTGTTAATCGTCAATGTGTGAGCTTCATGCTATCTATAAAGGCATGAGGAGAGTTAGAAAGGGCAAGCGAAAATTTAGACCAAGAAGATGGAGGCGACTTTTCACGGCATCTGACAAGAAAAAGACAGTAAACTGGATTCTCGCCTGCTGCATTTTATGATGTGGAGGTCATGCATTAGGCAGGGTTATTCGTTATGCAGCTGTATCCTATCGGTCTCTGAGTTGAGATGTGAGTGTGGAGGATACGATAGAGACAGGATATCGACGTACACAGGATCGAAGGGAGGATGGTGGTAGCAAAAATACCACCTCGCAAAAGAGTACAACTGCACCGTCTCTTGCGATGCTGTTGCCTTTCCCTTGATGACAGTGCAGTATCCAGGTGCACTCTGATCGGTTCACGCGAGTACAGTATTTTGCAATCTCTCTCCCTCCCATAGATAATACGTGCCGCAGAAAGGTTGTTGCAGCAGCGTACACAGGAATCAGCTTTCGTAGTTCCTCCTGCACTTAATATGCACTCCCGCACTACTTTGGATAGGGTATCACGTTGGGCAGGTGCAAATGAGAGAAGTTTGTGTGTTTCCCCTCACCTCACTCGCTCTCATTCCCAAAAGAAGAAGACACAAACGAAAATGGGACGACGACGCGAGAGTGGAGGCGCCGGCAACCTGTCGAACGAGGAGAAGCTGCGGCTGTGCGAGTTCTCGCAGCAGAACCCGACGATGAACCAGAAGGATCTCGGCGCGTGGGCACAGCGCGCGTTCGACTTGGCCAAGGCGCCGTGCCAGTCGACAATCTCGAACACGCTCAAGAAGCGGCAGCTGCTGCAAGCCATGAAGACCACGGAGCTCGTGTGCAAGCGCCGCCGCGTGCTCAAGCACCCCGAGCTCGACCGCGCACTCGGCAACTGGGTGCTCTACTGCCTGCACAAGGGACTCAAGGTCTCGGGCGATCTGATCAAGAAGCAGGCTGCGACGTTCGCGACGATGCTCAACTCTTCCGACACCAACGACATGGCGTTCTCGAACGGATGGCTCTCGGGCTTCCAGGACCGCCATGGGATCAAGAACCAGAGAAAAGCGGCTGCTTTGCAGGCAGCAGTGGCTACTGTGGAGAATGGGGACGACCTATCAAGCGCTGGAGCGATGGCTGCTCCTGCTGGTATTTCTCCGGTACTTACCGAGTGCACACTGGCGGATCTGCAAGTCCTGGCGAATTCGTATCAGCCGAGAGATGTGTACCACATGGACGAATTTGGACTGTTCTACGATATGCCGTTGGATCGGAACGTGTTTGCACAGCGACAAGCGACCAACAACAACAACAACACACACCCAGCGCGACTCACGATCGCGGTGGCCGTGAATGGAGATGGGAGCGACAAGACGGAGCCGCTGTTCGTCGGCAAGGCCACGCGTCCGACATGCTTCAAGGGAAAGCTGGCGCATGAGCTTGGCTTCGTGTATGAGAGCAACCAAAAGGGGTGGATGAATGGTCTCGTGTTCCAGCGCTGGCTGCAAGTGTTCAATGGCAAGATGCGCGATCAAAATCGGCAGGTGGTGCTCTTGCTGGACAGCGCGGCGTCCCATGTCACCACGGGACTGGTGCTCACCCATGTTAAAGTTGCATTCCTCGCTGCGAAGGGCAGCGCGAAGCTTCAACCTCTCAATGGAGGTATCGTCAAAGGGTTCAAGAGACGCTACCGCCACGCTCATCTCGAGAACGCGCTGGGTCGCGAAGAGCAGGGTAGGCGAGACATTTACACTGTGAACCAGCTAGAGGCGATGGAGTGGAGCAAGCAGTGCTGGGCGGACATCCCCGCGGAGTTGATCCAGAATTGCTGGCGCCACACCAGGATTCTCGGTGGCGATCCACTCACGGCCGCGGAGAAGCGGAAGTACAAGCAGGAGGACGACATTGAAGAAGATATTCTGAAGCACATCCAGTGGCTGCGCATCGCGAATCCGTTCTCCATCGATGAGATGCTCAACCCACCTGATGAGAACAACGTTCACTCGGGTGTATCCGCCGAGGACTTCATTGCCTGCGCAATTGAGAAGGAGTTTGAGTCGGAGACCGAGAATGCGGAGACGGAGGCGCAGCGAAACGGCGATGGTCCAGCGTCGGATCTCGTGCCGTTGACGAACGAAGAAAAGTTGGAGCACCTGAGCTATGTGATCCGCATCATGAACGAGCACGAGAGCCTCGACGCGACAAAGCAAGAGCTCCGGAAGGTGCAACGCGCCATCCGCGACAAAATCGTCGAAGAAAGGCGTCTCGCACGACGCTGAGTGGAGCTGGTTTTGGAGTAGTTTATCGTGAACGAAAGTGTAAATGGCAAATGCATGCGATTTCGTGTGCTGTGTTGGAACCTGCAGGTCTCCAGTGGTTGTATCAAGTATGACAGGATGCCTTTTTGCACAGTTCGAGGTGTCACCTTTTGGAGGTGACAATTCGTGGTCGAGTTTGTTTTTCGATTGTCTCAGCATGCGATCCCACGAGTGGGTTCAAAGTTTGAACCCGAAAGTATCAGGAGCAGAAGTGCAGCTATTCTGTGATTCCATCTCGAGTTCAACATTGTGCTCGGACACTAGAAAACAGGAAAACGTGCATTCGACATGCATCGGACGTCGTGCATCAGGTTTGCAGAGATGGATCATCAAGCATTGACTGCGTATCGTCTTGGAACAAATCAACGCAGCTCACAAAATGTCCTTATCAACGTCGTTAACATGAGAATGTCATACGTCCCCAGTGCTTAGCCAATGAACAAGACTTCAGCTTCTTCGGCAAAGTTGACGCTGTCAGTCTTCATCCCTGATAAAGAGACTCGCCGATATGAAAATGTTCCCGACAGCAGCCCACACGAGAAACACTGCCAAGAAGAGACCATGGCGATGAAGGGGCTGCAGGTTGATGCCGTGTTTCGTCTCCAAAAGACACGAAACGTAGTCCACTACGACCTCCAGACCGAGCTGCACACCGAGAAGAAGAACCTGCGGTCTTGTGGCCAGCGCCACACCAGTTCCTCCACCTGTCGAACCGCTCACCGATGGATCTGGCTGACCGGGTTTATATTTCGGGTGATTCCAGCACAAGAACAAAATCGCGTAGGAGCACCCGAGCGCGACGTACTCGGCAAACATGTCGACGTACACCTCAGCTGCATGGTACAGCAGCGCCTGCATCCTCCATCGCTCGAGCGCTGTTGTGCCACGTTCATCGAGTTTGGGTTGTATTGCAACTCCAAACACTGACGATTTCCGTCGGAATGGAGTGAGGAAAATCGATACATTGCTGCTGCGACTGAACGTGCGGCTCAGCAATCCGTCGCTGTTGATCGTAGTGCGATTGCGTATTTGAACTTTCGTGAGATGTGCCTTAAACAACCGAAGCGTGATCTCGACAAACGTCATCGCAAACGCTCCCAAGAGAGACATGCTCGCGCTCTGGGTGCGCAGCATCGCCACGCGCATCTGGGTATCGATCAGGATCGTCGGGATCCCGACAGTTGCGGCCATGGCTCCAACGTGCAGGATTTGCTTTTTGAACACGATGTGCTTGGCGAATTCTTGCATGCTCAGCTTGATAACGAAGCTGCCGAGCGTGAACAAAACGACATCCATCTGCGTGGTGAGCTTCATGTACTTTGCGCCATGCGCATACAGAGCAGCGATCACGCAGAACGAAATGCTGGCGATCGTCTCGCAAAATGTTCGGACAAATTGTGCTGCAAATGGCGCTTGGCGTTTGTCTTTCCATTTCAGTCGACCTTCTACGGTCTCCTCGCGATACAAGCGCCGCCCCACGACCGCACAGCAAGCAGAGTCTGCATGGCAAAATAAACCGCCAATGTACAGGTCGAGTTTGTAGTCTCCAACAGCTCCCGATTCTAGACCGATGGCGATCGCCAGCGGGATCGCCGACGACATGATAAAACTGATCAGCGTGCCTTTGACCATCTTCTTCCAGCAAAGGAGAAAGTGGGGTTTTCGGTCAGGAGCGCATGCGAAGCGATACTTGAGGAGGGGAACCGTTTGGTTGATACTGACGCACATCCAGCTGAAGAATTTGGACCACAGCAGTACAGACACCCCAAACGATTGACGTGACTGGTTCGCCGCTGATTGACCGCTGAAGATATTCCCTAAGCTAAAGCACAGCATGATACACCACGCAAAAGTGACACTCACGAGCGCATTGCGCAACACAAACCCCAGTGTCTTCGCGACTTGCATTGACGCTTCTCCCCAATTTGGACCCAAGTGGTTCCCATTTGCGACCACGACTGCAGGTCTCGATGTTTCAGCTCTTGGTTTCGATATCTTTTTCACTCTCAGTGCGCGCGGTCGCTTTCGCGAGCAAACTACTCGGTTCACTGAGTGAGCGCTCACGTTGCGGACCGATGGCGATGCAGTCTGAGCACAACCAGGTCGGACTGTATATGTACGCGGCCGAGTCGGCACGACCGACATCGACCTGCTTTTCATCTCCGAGTCTGCGCAGCTTGTCTGTAAATGGTTAACAGCATGGACACCTGGAGTTGACTCCCGTTGCTCGCTATTTCTGCACTTTGTCGCTTCTGCAGACTATATACAGAGCAAAAACTGCGCTTCGTGCAGTTCGACAAACCTTCTATTCATTGAACGAGGCAGCGGAGTGACCATACTATTCTTACCTCCCGAAACATCAACGACTGGAGGTTGCTGTCCCGTTTCACGAACGTCGCTGCTCAGCATGCGACGAAAGTTCATGCAGGAGTTGGACCGAGCGACAAGAGCGTCGCTTGTCTTCTTTCCCTCCACTCTTTCACATGCCAGCAGCAAATGAGGAAAACAACATCCTGTAAACGACGTTCCACTCGCTTGTGGATCTGGCTTTCACGCGTCTCTCCTTCGCGACAGCTCCAGCGCCTACGCAAAATAGCGCAGGAGTGCCCGAACAAGACGTAATCGCCAGCCATGTGTATACTCCCGCAGCGCTCTGCAAAATAAGTTTCTGATCTTGCCACGCTGTAAAAATAGGATCACAGGAGGTGTAAAGCGCGCATCAATTGGGAATCAGCGAAGGTCCTCCAACACTTTCGCGGAGGCAACATCGGCGCACATTGGTGAAAGCCTCCAAGGTGCATATGCCTTCACTGCCCGTCCTCCCATTGAACCAGTCGTCGCTGGTCCATTCGGACGATTCGAAATCCAAGCATGGTCGCTCCCTTCGACAAGTCTTCGTGGAAGTCGCGTGGGTGTTAGTGCTTGTACTCCGCAACGCAATCGTCAGCGGTTTGTGTCCTTGGCCGATGCTGCTGTGCTTCAGTGCTGGGAATATCTTTTCTGGGGTATCAGCAGCGAAGCAATCGCGTTTGTCATTCGAGCTCGCAGTGATGGTGTGGTCGAAGCTATTCAATTGGGTTTGCGTGTGCACAAGCCACACCGCACTTGTCCTACCGAAAGTAGCAAAGCGAGCGCTTGGGGAGCCACCAACCTTCTTCTCTTGCTGGAGGCGTGTTATCAAAGAAACCCTCCCCGTGTTCTGCTTCTCGACTGGGATCTTGTTTGCTGTGGGACTCGGGTTGTGTAACACCTCCGAGGAGATACACGCGTACAAGCTCCAGTTTTACGTCGGAGTGTCTTTCTTCCACATGGATACAACAGCATCGTCAGTGGCGAGTACACGGTTCTTCTTGGAGCAGACCAATACAGTCTCGACACGAAAGCGACGGCCATATTGGAGTCAGCTGGCTCGCGAGTATTGCAAAATGGTCTGGAACATTGGATCGTACGCGATCGCAGTAGTGTACACCCAAGTCACCATCTCGCTGACATTGTCGACGCGTACGTACGCATTCGGGTTCACACTTGCGAGTCTTGCCATAAAAACGGCCATGCAAGAAATCGCGAAGCGCCATGTCTTCAGCCAAAAAATGCAAAACCCTGGAGTCATGGCAGCGATCGTAGCGATTCCAACCATCCTCATCAACACCCAAATGCGAATCGTATTGCTTCGCGCAAAGGATACCAAGACAGCTCTTGAGGGAACGTTCGCGATGGCAACTATCGAGATATCGCTTCGATTCGCCAAGTCCCTTTGGATCATCCGCCAAATCCGTCACCGGCAAGCCAAACGAGGATGCCGTCCAAGAGGAACTTCAGCCATCCTTCATTTGGAGCCAACAACAACAGCACCACACGAATCCCTACCTGTTCCGAGACCAACACAGGGTAGCAGCTATAATGAATTCTTGCTCTGGAAACGGCGACTGCTCCACTATCACGCGGCGGAGATTTACGTGGACATGTTTGCTGAGTACATGGCGCTGGCTTGCTCGTATGCAGTTGTGTACATCTACTGGGACCATCCCAAGTATCGTCTCAGCAATCAATCGTCAACGGACGCTGGCACGGGGACACTGATTGTCAGCGTCGACCCGGTTCTGTTTGTCGTCCAACTGGGTCTGGAGATCACTGCCGACTTTATCGCGTGCACGCTGGAGACATGGAATGGGATCGATCTGGAGCCTTTGCAGCAGCACGGGTTCTTTATGGCAGTCTTTCTTGTCTGGGGTGTGATGGGAAACGTCGCCATGGCGTCAAATTTACTGATCCGGGAGTGATTTCGAACGGAAGGAGACCAGCGGGACATTAGGATAAAAGCTGCAACAGTAGAATCCTCAAAAAGCATATCTCGACTTACCTCCTTCAACATCCAGGACCGCAATTGACTACCACGAAAGGACAAGTTGCCTGCAGTCAGCGTATGTCCGATCAAGCGCATGCGGGGAACCGCGTCAGCTGGTGCATACTCTCCAGCAAGACGAAGGACGTGAGGGTCACTTTTATTACCAGTTTACATTTTCGAGCTTCACACGGCGCCATTCTCGAGAAGTTTCTACCTAGGATTCCTTCTGCTTCGGCACATCGCGATCCCCACAGGTTGGCAAGTAGTTGCTACTCACTCGTGCTCGAACGCGCGGCAGCATGCTTCCGAACGTCCATCTACAGGATTGGGATGAAAAGAGGCGCTTCTTGCACAAACGGAAGCTTGGAGATGTTGTCGCACATTTCTTGGACGCGAGAGACGGTAGTTTGATCCGTGGTGACGACGAATTGCACTTTTTTTCGGTCCACAATTGGCGCTTGCAAAATAGAGTAAATCGAGACATTCGACTGCTCGGCGAGCTGACCAATCGCGCGAATAATACCGACGCCATCGGAAATCGTAATGCGAACGAAGAAATGGGCTTCGTAGTTTGGCTGCAGCACAGCTGGTTGCGTGCTCTTGAACGGGTCGAAAGGACTCTCGCCACGGGCAAGCTGGATAACATCGTTCACAACGGAGTTCGCGGTAGGGAAACGACCGGCACCCTGACCAACATACGCACTGCTATCGAGGTTGCTGGAGCGGATGTTCACGAGATTCGTGGCGCCGCCGATACTCGCAATAACGTTGGTGTGCGGCACAACCACCGGCGACACGTACACCGCGATTTCCTGCGGGGTTCCCTTTTCTGGATCAGCTTCCTTGAGCAACTTGGCGACACCGAGAAGCTTGATCGTGCTATCCATCATCTTAGCATATTCGAAATCCGCCGTGCTAATGCGAGAAATGCCGACCGTTGGGATGTCCGCTGGCTTCACGATGCTGCTCAAGCCGAGCTTGGCAAGAATCGCAATCTTCGACTGCACATCAAAGCCATCGACGTCGGCGCTTGGATTGGCTTCAGCAAACCCCAGGTCTTGCGCTTCCTTCAGCACTGCGTCGTATGCAACGCCTTCGTGCTCCATCTTGGAGAGCATGTAGTTCGTGGTTCCGTTCATGATACCGGCAATCTCCGTGATACGATCGCCGCTGTACGCATTCTGCAACGTGTGGATAATCGGGATGCCGCCGCACACCGACGCTTCGTATCCGAATCGCACCTGTGGATTCTCTTCCAGCAGCTTTACGATCTCCGGCATGAAGTTCGCCACGAGCGCCTTGTTCGCCGTGATCACGTGCTTGCCGCTCTTGATCGCCTTGAACACGACATCCTTCGCGTCTTCCACGCCGCCCATCAATTCAATGACGCAGTTGATCGACGAGTCGTTAAGGATATCGTCGTAGCTCGACGTGAACGTGGTCGTCTTTTCCGAAAAGTCCTTCAAGTCGCGCTTCCTCGCGAGGTTCTGCACGCAGATCTTGGACACGACGGCTTTGACGCCAAGGGTCTCGAGCTGCGCGATTTTCTTGGCGCTGTGGAGGAGCTCGAACACGCCGCCGCCGACGGTTCCGCAGCCGAACATGCCGATGTTGAGCGCGATGCGACCTGCTGCCATATTGCTTTGCTTCGGGAACAGGGAGAAGAGGTTCTGTGGGGATCTGTGTGCTGGGACGCTTTTTCGGGAGTGAGGATGGCATCAAAAACAAAACAAACAACAACAACAAGCAGAAACCGGTCGGAGCACTCTCACCACGATCTTTTTCCGGTTAAGTTCGCAGCGCAACTGCGGGATGTGATTGCGCAAATTGACAACAAAAAGGCGTACTTAAGAGTGACTCTCTTTGTTGCCCAAAAACGGGTCTGGGATTGTCTCGACGACAAAACAGGGGGCAAATGCTCGGATCATAATGCTGATAATGCTGATCCGATGGGACCTCCTCCATCGTACGTGTAATGACTACAGCACGCACTAGCAGACGCAGCGCCTTGATCAAAGACGCACATGGCGGATGGTGAGCGAGACCCGCTTCCCTGACTGCACGCCATCGATGCTATGGAGATATTTCGTGTACGCCTCTTCTGTGAACAGCAACAGACTGCGGCGCTCGAGTGGGAAGCGGAACTTGCCCGCCAAAACAGGCTGCGGACTCGCAGCTCGGTTCGCCTCGCTGGACGTTGCCATTCCGTCGAATGCATCGCGCTGTTGTAGCTTACGATGCGGTTCGAAAGTCACATCTGAATCCGCTCCGGTGCTGATAATCGCGACAAACGGGAAGTAGCTCGGTCCGTCTTCGTGAGGCATGATCCCCTCTCCCACGCCATATTCTGCTCGCAGCGTGAAGACCCAACCATCAGCACTGAAGGAGGAAATGAGAACCGAATGCCAATTCAATACAAAGGACTCACCGTTAATCAGCGCATGGTTCGGTCGATGCTCTTCGCTGAAAACCTTTGCATCCACGAGCGATTGAATGATCTGCAGCAGCCACTTCGGAAGCGGTGACGGCCGGAATGGCGCTTTCACCTCGCCGCCCCACATTTGCAATCGCCGATGCTTCAATCTCACCCACACATTGTCGTCTTCATCTGGGATCGCGTACACCCGCTCAAGTATCGACTTTTCCTCGTCCTCGGAGATCCACTCCGGAATGTAATACACGCGAGGGATATCGCCCACTAGATACCGCTCGATGTTGAGCTCAGAACTATTGTCTCCGAAGTAGTCATGCAAACAGGCAAACGTCAATAACGAGAAAGCCATGTCGTTGTCGCCAACTGCCTCACCGTTGCGTCCACACTCTCAGTGTCGCTCCCATGTCTGCATCCGCTGCAGAGTGTTTCACAGGAGATGGTGCTGCGTCAGGACGGCCATGCTCGCTCTTGTTACTGTTGTCGATGTTCTCTTTCGCAGCGGCTCGCTCCTTCCGCGCGCGCTGACGCTCTTCGCGCATCAATTGCCGGAAATCCATTTCCGATTGCTCCAAGTCGACTCGAATGCAAGGTGAAGGGATCATATAAAAGAAGGTAGAGACACTGCCAATTGTACCAAATCATGGTGTACAAAATCGGACTGCACTAAAGCAGTACAACTTCAAGATCGCCCAAATAGTGGCTCCTGTCACTCCTCTGTCTGTCTCACATGGTGCAACATGGATGCATCAATGATCGGGAGCAGACACGACGTCTCATACAGAAAATGCAAGCTGTGCACGATGCAAGAGAGAGGTGTGTACGACAGCGAGGGAGTGCACGGAGCAAATCTCTTCCCTCGTTCCTGTACACGATGCATCCGCGTCATGACGCCGCTAGATGACCATGTCGGTGTGCTCGGTATTTTTGGTTCCTGTGTGTGTGTGACGCGTTCAGAGGAGACCAGCTAAAGATAGAGCAGCAGCTTTCGCTGTTGCAGCTCATGCACGGCTCACCAACGCTCGCCAGTCTAAACACCCACATCAGCAAATGCTAGCAGCCATCGCTCTCGGTCTCAATTTCGCGCGCGCGTTGTAGCCTCCGCTGGGGTCGTCAACCAAAGGTGGCTCTGCGAAAATGTACTCCCTCGATGTCGCCGTTTGGAAGGGTAAACGCTCGGAGAAAGAAGCGGCGATCAAGAAAGCCAAGCAGCAGCAGAGTGCGTATGGCGACTCGCTGCCTCGCGTTGCGCAAGACAAGAAGATCAAGCAGATTTACGGCAAAACGATGTGCGTTGATGGATGGATGGATCCCGTCCAGTCTGCTTTCTTCCGTGTGTGTGTGTGTGTTGCCGTCTGCTAACCAAGCTGTTACTTCCTCTTTCTAGGAAAGAGATGCACGAAGCGTACCTCAGTCGCGTCGACCACTGGTTGCACGACGCTCCGTCGCAGAACTGGACCAAGGGATACGATAAAGAAACCTATTCGAAAGCGTACATGTAGGACATTCCCCCAACTCGCTGCAGCATGTTGGGCGGAAAGAAATGCTGACTATTGACACTGCTCGCAGACCGCGCGAGCGACAGAGTGAAAAGCACATTGGTGGACCAACGGTCAAGATTGGGTACGTTCGTCCAGCAGTACTGGTTCCAAAGCTCCTTCTTCTTCTCACTTTGCTTTGCCTTGGCACTCTTTCCAGTTCGTATTCTCCGCGCGGTGTCTACAAAGGAGGTGGGAAATGCGTGCGCCAGATCGTGGATCCAAAAGCAGCGGACGCAAGTGCGCTCCCGCGGGAGCTGTACAAAGCGCGCATCACCAATTTCGAGAAGACGCGGGAGAAACACAAGGAAATCCACCCGCCGATGTCGATTCCAAAGAACAAACCGCTCACGTGCGCCAAGTACTTTGTCACGGACGTCATCTGCTGCGCGAACGACGACCACGGCAACCAGCAGCACGGATCCGCGTGCCGAAAGTGCGCAGCGCGTTGTCCATCCCCCGAGCGCCACGAAGACGAAGACGCTCGTGGCGAAGTCCTCGCCAGTAGTGTAGAACCTGGAGCGGATGTCGGCAGGAAGCACTACTTTCGACATATCCACTCACGTGTTGGCCACGGGGACGACAAGGAACCGCAGCCAACGGCCGAGTACGTGGCGTCTCCGCAATGGCGCGTGCATAATCCGCAGAAGTGGGTTGGTCGCGATTTCTCCACCACGATTGCATCGACCAGCGCGCACACCGCGACGCGCGTGGGCATCTCGGGGAAACCATACACACCTTCGCTGCTGATCGCTGACCGCTTCGTGCCGGCGAACCGGAGTGTGGCGACGCCAGCGTCCGCACATGTACGAAACGCTGATCGATACACTTTCTTCTTGTCCTAGCTGCTGACTGACTTCAGTTTCTTTCCTTGTGTGCACGCTGATACCACAGGAGCACGAGCGAAGGGCGAAAGCAGCTGCAGCGACAACCGCCCAGCAACGATCCCCACAGCGCGCGCAGAAGAAGTACTTCAACTCCATGTGGAGTGAACCCGCACCACCACCATCTTCTCCTGGCAAAGCAGCGACTCCCCAACAACCACAATCTCCATCGAGGCGACTTGGAGGTCGCGAGCTTGTGCTGAATCTCCGCGAGCAGACCAAAGCGATCAAATCCCCACCAAAGTTGCCTCCCCATGCAGCAAAGTCAACAGCAACCAATCAGCCTCCAAAGTGAGGCAGGCGATCGCTGTTGCGATATGGAAGGAAACTATTAGGAAGAACCCACACGTGTCTGGGACAAAACAAGCACCTCTTTGGCACTCTCTTCATCATATTTATTGTAACAAACTCTTTCTGCTGTGCCTGACTGACCTGATTGACGGAAGACAATATGGAGACAGCGACTATCTCTGTGCTTTCTTTTTGCTTTTGTGACACGCGTGTGTCCGGACGACCATGAGCGGCTTAGTTGAACCCGAGCAACTCGACTTCGAAGATCAACGTGGCCTTTGGAGGGATGATTGGAGGGTATCCGTGCTCACCGTAGGCGTACTCGTGCGGGAGCGTCAACTTGGCGACTTGCCCAAGACTCATCTTGGCCACACCTTCGTCCCAACCACGGATGACTTGACCAGCACCCAGCTGCGATACAAGACAACACCTGTCAATCTACCACGACGGCATCGGCTGGGGAGGAATGCGAGCATACCTTGAATTCAAAGGGGCGAGCGCGGTCGCGGCTCGAGTCGAACTTGGAGCCGTCGGTCAACGTGCCAACGTAGTGCACCTTCACGGTGTTGCCTGGCTTTGGGAAGTTGGTGCCATCGCTACAGCCCGCACACACATTGGATTCAGTACGATATACACAGAGAGAGAGCATGCACGTGGCAGTATAATGCACACACATACCCTGCCTTGATCGTTTCAATTTCGAAGCCCATTGCTGCTGTTGTTGTTGTTGCGTGTGTGCTCTGTTTGACGGAGTGAGCTGCTGGCGCAGAAGAGCTCGAGAGCGAGGAAAAGGGGAAGAGGAAGGGGTGGATATGGTGTTACTTCAGGAGGAACCCAAAATAAAAGCAACCCATTGTAAAAAGCACTTGTTAATTTGCAATTGCTCTTCGAAAGAAAGACCTGTCAGTCTGTCTCGAGGGTTGGAAGTGCTTCCAAAATCGCGATCTACTTTCGCCACTGTGAAAGTTCAACTCGGCAAAAACAGCAAGACAACCCGAAAAAGCCAAACGACAAACCATCCCGTGCGCTGAAAATGCTTTCATCTCACTGCTTGACCCTGTCGTCCACCTTCCTTGTCCAGCGAGTAGGAAGGTGCTAGCATCCGACTCAATATACATATATACGAAGGCGAAACGGAGCAGCATCGATGCTGTGTAAAGGTCATGCGTGTATTTGCATGTCCGCGTATGTTACTATCAAGTGTGCGGCCAGAGGGTATAAATGCTAAGGGGAATCGCTTAGCAGCCTGCATAGTGGATGGAGGTGCATGGGTGCGCGAGCGAGTGCTTATACGCTCACAGGCGGAGCCAACGACTTGCCGACTTCAAGGTCGGTGAAGATCACCTTTGGGGAAGATGCCGGGGGTGGGACAGCAGCTGCGTTCTTCTCCGACACGGTGTCGATAGCACCAGGCTCCAAGCTCACGCCTTCCTTGATGATCACGTTGCGGTTCTTGATCAACACGATAGCGAATGCCAGCTATTACACACACACACACATCGGGACGATGTACAGCAGAGATGAGCAACGACATGGACAGGCAAGAAACAAGTGGAGAGTGAGCAGTCACACTTACATAGAGCACAAACATGAAGAACGAGAACACCGAGCCGGCGTCGTTCGAGTGCACGCTGGTGCTGTCGTTGCCCTTGTCGCGTTCTTGGCGCGCGAGGTACGCGGCGCCAGCGAAGAGGATCGAGAGCGAGAACATTTGCAGCGACATCATGAGGACGACGCCGATAAGGAAGCCAACAGCCAATGGGGTCTGGTACTTCCGCATCACCATCGTGCCGCCGACCGAGAGACCAATCACTAGAAACATCGCCCAGATGCCGACAAAGCCGAGCGACTTGGAGTCCGCTTCGCCACTGCCATTGTTGTTCACCGCAGCGACAATCGCAGCCAACGCGTACATAAACCCGAACACCTGCACATATCGTTGCCACACACCAGAGTCCGCACCCAATGAGCTCCCCGGAACGCAAAAGAGCTGCAACGTCCACCTACCAGTGTGATGAACCACAGGTATGTGATCAAGAGCTTTGGGTTGTTGCAGCATGCGCGCGCCTTTTCCCTTGCTTCTGCTGCTTGGATCGCCATCTGCAACAAAATACAACCACCAGTGTCCTTTGTCAGCGAATCGGGTCGTCGGAAAAAAGGTGAAACTACTCGCGACAACATGCGGCATCGAGCGCACGGACTCGGTGCGCATCACAGAGCAGCACGCCAGGTTCCCACTGTGCATGCATTGCGTCGCTCCGCCGCCGTCATACAGACATATAAACACACACAGAGAGAGAAGCAATGCGATCGCTACCTTTGCCTAATGAAAAGTATCTGCTCGTTCTTTCTTCGATGCTGTTGGTACTTGGGCTGATTTTGGAAATGAAAGCAAAAGGTGAGCTCTCTCCTGCCGTTTCACGAAAGAAAAAAAAATAAAACCGTTCTCGGTCATCTATTTATGCGAAAGCGCAAGTCCGACGCAACGGGTTTCTGTCTCGCGGGTCTGACGTTTCTCATTTGAAGAGCGAACCCACAAATTAAACTGGACGAAATGCACTCGCGGGTTCGCTCGCGGGTGAGCTGGAAACGGACAAGAAACCCGCTGCGGGTCGTGGTGGTTATAAAGGGGTTTCAATAATTGCACATCAGTTTCTCCGCGCCTTTCCGACAACTGCGTCATTGCTCTGGTTTTGGAAGACATGTCACGGTTGCTTGCATGCACTCTTTGTGGCCTCGCGATAGCAACCTGTGCACGAATGGCAGCAAATGCGCGAGATCTTGATGTGTTCCAATGATCGACTCGGTGGTAATATAACGGATCCGGTATATTACGCAGTTCAACTCGTGATGAACCCATGTGGGTGAACTGCTTTCCTGGCAAATAGCATGCCCTCGTCGAGTCGCTGCACCGCTTGGGATCGAGAATGAAGGGGTTGGAGGAGAACTTTCCATGAAACCAGATATGCCATCGATCTCCTGTCAAAACGAACCCCTCTCCAACGCACGCTTGCATCCGACTCGCACTCGACCGAGCATCAGCACCTTCACTGTTTCCATTCTCAACAAACCTGCTTTAAATCACACCTTGCGCGAAATCGCCATCTTTTTTGGTGTGAGAGGCATGTGTGGTGGGGGTTTGGAAGCTGCTCGATTCGCGCTTCTTCCATGAGGATTTTTGGGTTCATGATGATGATGATGATGATGCACGGATACTGTAGCATTCTCGTGAAGAAACCTCAGGTACGCGGACGAATAAATGGGTGGATGGATCGATGTCCGGTGATCCTGCTTCCATGTTCACACACACAGATGCCTCCAAGTCGTGAACAGGAAACGCGCATCTGTCTGCAGCGTCATGACCTTTTTCGATCTCTTTACGTGCGAGTCGTATCTTCCGTGTCACATCGATCATCTTAGCCATCCCGTCATGTGCTCGCTCCAGCCTGCGGTTAACGTGGCGCATAGATACATGCTCGCGGGGTTCGAGGTTGAAGTTGCCATCTTCACATCGCGCACTGGTCGAAGCGATGATCGCTGCTAGCGCGGTCGCGAAATAAAAAGTGAGGTCAAATGCTCCAAGGAGACCTGTTGAAGCGCGGTGTTTAAAATGGGTGGCGATGGTGCTCTGTGTGCAGCGATGTGTCTTTGGATGAAAGAAGAAGTGGGGTGGCATGTGGGTCGCTTTCCACACCTGTCTGAAAAATTCAACGCGTGCATTCCTGTATGAGTGTGTTGGTGCGCAGCTATTCGTCTCGCGAAGAGGCACGCTTCGTCATCCAGCAGCAGCAGCCATCATTGACCGTCACATCGTCCATGCTGTGCATGCAAAGAGCGATGTCAAGAGGTTTGCCAAGATCCGTCTCTGCGTTGCACACTCCCCTGCGCCATATTACACGCTGCAGTGAAGCTGCTTGATGCAATGGCTCAAATCCTCCATGGTTCCTCCATTCTCGCAATCGCTCGCTCTTCCTGTCGTGCCTTTCTCGACTTTCGCAGCGCTTGAAACGATCCGTTTTTCCATAGAAGCATTTTTGGCAATGGGAGCATTGCACCCTTTGCCGTTATCGCTGTGCTTCTTTCTTCCTTCTTCCTTCTTTTTAAATAGTCATGCAGGCAAGCGCTTCGGTGTCATTCCTTGCTGCTTGAAGTTGAGTTTGCATTCGCGCGCTTGCATCCTGGAAAGGGCGGACTGAGCGGCAGCATGTGAGTAACAAAGGTGGGATAGGCAAATCGTGTTGTTGTTGTTTCGAAGCTTTTGCTTCGAATTCTCGGCTTGCGTATGGAACCACAACACCAAAAGCAGAGCTTCCCCAAGGGCAACAACACCCGCGTCTATGCATATCAGGTCCGCGCTCGTTGTGGGTGTCATGTGGCCTTGCGCACGTCCAAAACGCGCTTCCACCGAATCTCCAGCTTCGAGTTTGATGATGCAGCGCGAGCATAATATGAGACAGAGATCGGGTCGCAAGCCACGCTTCCCGCAGCGCATGGCGCTCGAAGACGCGTTGCTGCGTTGTGCACTGCTTTGCTGTCACTTCGTTCTCGATGCATGCAGGTCGGATTGGTTGGTTGTATGAGTGTGTGTTTGGGAATGCAGACGAGTCAGTCGATTGAACATTGAATGATCTCCCAATGTGGCAGCGCATGAGGCGACGCTTCGCGGAAGTGGGGGAACTGGAGCGGAACATGCTCCATATTGTGGTACATACTGTGGAGAAGAAGGAAGGAAAGCTTGCGCGCTTGAGGTTTCCTTCTGCAGGTGCTTCTTGCTGCATTGGTGGCCAGCAGCGACAGCAATGGAGAGCGTTCTCCTTGTTCTTCAAAGTGAGGCGCCTCCCAATTAGTCCGCAGTGCAATTTGCCATGCGAGTCCGAGATCCTGGAAATATAAGAGTTCCCAACCGAGCGAATGCTGGAGGTTCTTGCAACTGCGTCATCATAATTGAGCAAAATACAGGCGATGCGGATTGCTTCTATCGAAGAGGAGGGTGACTCTGTACAGTAGTATCTTTTCTCTCGCGCATCACCCTCTCCTCCGATCTTTTTCGCAGCAGCCTCCATCGACAAGCCACTGCGTGGAAAAATTGCCTGCGCTTCGTTTCTTCCTTCCTCCGCACAAAAGCGCGAGCAGTCACATGGCTCCTTCAACGCCATCGGACCCCATTCTCTATTTATTCTATTTGTACGCAAGTGCCCCCATAAAAAAAAAAGCGAACAATAAAAAGTGCAGCATGTCTCTCTTCGGTCTCGTGCGCCGCATATTCACGCAAGCGCAGAACAAACGCCTGCTCAAGCGCATGATGCTGGAGGGCGACAAATACGCCGACATCCGGCTGTCTGGCGCCACGCACCGGACGAGTCTGGCCAGCAGCCCGACAGCGAGCAGCAGCAGCACGGCAGCGACGACCCCGAGTTGCGTGCAGACCCCCGGCAGCGTCGCCGCCAGCCACCTTTCCGACCGAGATAGCAGCGCCAGTTGTGCAAGCGACACTCGCTCGAGCCACGGTCGTCTCTCGGTGAGCGCCTGCGTCGTCGTCCCGGTGCAAAGCACCGAAGCCGTGTGGATGGACAAGCTGCGCGCTCAGGAGGACACCTATCGACGCTCGCAGCCCTGCAAATCCTTCAGCAGCGCCAGCGCGCGCATGAGCAGCATGAGCAAGAGCAGCAGCACTGCGACGCGAAGACGCTGCGAGAGCGAAGACGACTCGTTCGAGCTGTGGGACTATGTGTGTCCGCAGCTTGTGCGACCCAAGGTCGCGAACGAGTGGGTCTGACTGGTATCCCCACCTGTCTGTCAGTGGAGTGAGTGAGTGAGTGAGTGAACGCAGCATGCGTGTCAATGAACCCGAAGCGTTGTGGGGTATTATTATCATCATTAAATTATGATCGCCAAAGTCGTGTCGATGGCGTCGTGCAGTGTGTGCGTGGGAAGAGGTCAACAATCAACAAGACCGCCAAGTTGCAGCTGTCGAAGCGCAAGGAACAGAGCACATGATTAGAGAGAGCGAGCATCGCAGCAATAAGACAGGAAAGGATTTGTATACGAACAGGAAGAATAGTAATAGTACTAAATCGATCCCTGCCTGTCCTACTGCGTTTCCTGTCTGCCATTTGAGCGTCGATGCATTTCGATCGAATCGGATCTGTGTTTGATGACCAAGCAATCGCTTCGAGTGCGCGATCTTTCCGAGAATGTTGGTTGGGATCGTCCGAGTTAGCGTGACGCACACTACATGCGGCGCGGATTCTGTGACGAGCGTACGGAACTCCACAAAAAGGATCGTGCACTCCACACGCAAAGAAACGATCGGGTCAAAATCTCCACACATCATTCAACCAGATCAAGAAGACACTTTCGTAGCTGCGACTGATCGCACACCTTGATCGAAAGCTTCGACCTGCGGCGCTTTGGCTCGCCATGCAAGCGAACGCGTGGCAGATCCTGTTCATTGTACGATCGAAAGGCGTCTGTGAAGCGGATCCTTTGTATGTGGATGGCAAGGACGTGGTGGCTGTTTTCATTACATACTCGGTTGTGGCCACACTGCAAGCTGCTTCACGTGCTGCTCGGTTCGCAAGTCGATCCAGTCTCGACTCGCGCTCCATGTTGAAGAGACTGACTGCGCTGTTAATCCCCAGTTTTCTTCAACATTGCGTGTCCAGGATTTGTTCAGTGCTGAACTGCTCGAAGAGATCCAAGATCTTGAACTTGCTGTGAGTGGGGCAAAAGGGTTTGCATGGAAAAACCCGATCTCAAAGAGGAGGTGAACCCACACAAAGCGACGATCCGAAAGCGCAGAAAGGGCAGAAATGGGAGCGATCCGTTTGCAGAGGATCTCCAGCTCAAATTATGCATACATGCACAGAGACCTACTATCGAGTCCTCGAGAACGGATCCCAGAGGGTACTCAAACTGGCGAGTGGGATCGATCAGACTGAATGACCCGGATGCAGGTGGCGGTTCATTCGAAAACCTCTTATTCAGTGTTTCTCGAAAGTGCTGCGGGTCAAATCTTCCAATGGCCCACTCGGGACTTGATGGGTGGGGGAAATGACGCATGCAAAGACGATCCAATTCGTTCATCGGACGATGCGAGACATGACTGAAGGGGGGAGATGCGCGCTTCGGTCTGCGAACCACCCAGTCAAAAGCTCCTCTGTCACTTGGTTGACTGGCTGGCGACCATGCTTTGCGAGCGCAAGCAGTCCCTCTCGATATTGAAGCTGTAGCCCATGCACGAGCTACATAGATGCAAGCATGGATGCTCATTCGTTTAACATGGGTATGCGCACAAGAAACAACCGCTGAACGCCAACACCGTATCAGAAGCTCCACGCTCCATTTTCGGTTGTGCTATCAAATCCTTATATTTTCTCGTTCCTCATTCATTTATTGTACGTAGGGAGAGGGAATAATCATCATCATCATCGTCGACTTCTGGCTGAGTGGGCTTTCCTCTTCTGCTTCCCGAGACCCAACCACGTACCAACCAACTGCTACTACTACTACTACTTACTATCGCTATCAAGTCGCCACGAAGTTCTCAGGACTGTGTGTGTATCTTCAACTCAGTCAGCTTCCTCATATTAAAAACAACAGCTTTCACACGAAAAAGCTGACCGGCTAACAGACAGAGTCCATCGCAGCAAACCGCTGCGACAGCGTGCGGTTCAGCGAGCAGTGCGCGATCGGGTGATCCAGATCGTTCTCCTGCACAGCGCTCTCGACAGCATCCTGCGGCGACTCGCATTCACCTTCTTGCTGCTCGCAAAAGTACTTGCCATTCCGCACGCTCAAAAAGTCCATCAGGATCTGGATGATCCCCTGGTGCTGACTGCACTCTTCAAGAGCATCCGGCGTCGACTTGCGGAGCTTGTCCAGCACGGAACCGAGGAACGCGTTCAAGCTGTCTTCGTCGCACACTTTGATCATCGGCATCGCGCTGCACGTCGCGCACACCTCGCACTGCTCTTCTTTATTTCTTGCCATGGCGCCGACGAGCTTGAACATGTTGATCACGTTGCGGAAGTCTTCCTTGCTCTTGTACATCGACGTCGACTTGCCCTTGCACGAGATCTTCACTTGGTACATCTTGACGCCGCAGAGGGCTGGCGCGTCGCTCACGCGAGCGAGCAGACTCGAGCTGGTCACGACGTCTTTCATGGTTGGCGGCGAACGGCGGCGAGGGAGATACTGAAAATTGCTTCTAAAATAGATATGGGGAATAGATAGAAAACTGGACGACTCGAAACAACCTCCTTCTTCGATCCGCACACGACTGCACACTTGACGGAGGATACAAATACGCACAAACGACGGCGAGCGCGACGACGGATGTGGATGGCGCGAGATGGACGGACGAACGGACGGACGGACTGGCGGCGGACTGGGGCTTTTCACAAGTGGTGGACGCCAACTAACCGAGACGAGTGCGCGCAAGTGGGCAGCAGAGCGCAGGGTTCAGCCTCTCGCTCTCCTCCGGATGCTTCCTCCTCTCTCACCTGCTCGCCCTCTCTCCCCAGCAACAAACCCACCAGCCAAACGCTCGCGAAACAAAAGAACCACTTGATCCCTGCCCTACCCCTCTGCTGTCCCCTCTGCTTTCTGCGTTTGTCGGGACTTGAGTATACCCACTCCCATGCGCCACATGATTGGTGCCCTCCTCTTTTTCCGCCAATCCGGGTGCTGCATTAGTGGACAGAACCGCGCGTCTCGAGTAAAATACACCGCGTGTATAATACCCGTGGAGCAGAAACCACCAGCTGCCCTCCGCTTCGCCCTCCTCTTCTCTTCTTCCTCCTCCTCTGCTTGGGCGTGTTCCGCTCTTCTTCTTCTTTCACAGCATCAAATGCAGGTGGGCAATGTTCGTGTTTGCATTTGCCAAGTCCTGTAAATAGCATTCTCGTCTGCGCAACCTGCACACACACCTGCGAATGACTTAACGTGGAAGATTGGCGCCAACTATGGAAGTTGGGACGGTGGAGGATACTTCCAGAGCACGAAACACCTGCTGCTTCGACTCGGTTTGTGGAACGGCACTATTTTAAAAAGCACTCCATACTGAGTGCAGCTCAAGCGAAAACTTGCAGCAAGAGGTGCTGTTTTTCTTCAAAATGTGACTGCTTTCCAGGACTCTGATTGGCTGAAAAGATGCTTTTCTTGTCTTCCTCGCCAATGCTCGCATTGCCGCACATCGCAGATGGCCAAGATGTTTGCGCTTCAAAGGGACAAAACAACAACAACAAAAGAATGGAAGCCGACTTTGGACGGAAATGCTGCGCAGAAAAAACAACGGCGCATGGAACTTCCTGTTGTCTGCACTGCGGTTGTTCTATTGTCGTGGGTCTCACGTTCGAAAGATTTTGGAAGATCCCCCTTTCCCTTCAGATTAATTCTGCCAGCATCTTATTATAATTCAGACTTTGATCGCCTGCAATGATGCTGGTTGGTGGACAATGTGCTGGGATCTTCAACGTCAATCGCATGGGTTCCTTTTCCAGTTCCCGAACGTGGAAGACTGCTGCCTGTTTCGCACGCTCCTCTTCGATCCCACAACGGAAAACATTGCGATTCGTCTGCACGCGCAGAATCGACGGACCAATCGAGACTGTACACGTACACGCTTTAAGCGAGGAGACAGACGCATAACGGTGGTGATGTTCTCAGTGAGCTCCCAAATCTGTGTCTTGACGTTGCTTCTCACCTGCTCTCTTTGTGACCTTGTCGGCGATTGCGCGCGATGATTCGTCCCATCAAAAAGACAGCGAGCGTACCGCTTCCGATATCAAGTGGATCGACTCGGCACCTGCGCGCGGCGACTGGAAACTGGAGCTTTAGACGTCGCGGTTGTCGCAGACCGCATATTCAACACCAAACGCAGACAAGCGATGCACACTCGAGATGAAATCGCAGCGTCTTTCCTTCCGTCCAGTTTTGTCCATTCTGACTCGCGTTCAGCCAATCCCCGTGCACGATTCCTGGTAGCGTGGGCCACACTAGTCTGCTGCAAACCGTCCTTGTTTTATGGAGATATCAAGTTAGCGAGTTCAACGACATCTGCGCGCCAAAAACAAAGAAATGGCAGCCACATTGCTGTATGCGGAACTCGAATGGCAGCATGGACCTGCCTCCTCTAGCCGACGTGCTTTCGGATGGTTCGCAGGGCGATCCCGCTGTTGCCACTACTTCAGATGTGTCCGCTGTACAGCAGCGTCTGGCAGCGCTTGCGTCTGATCCAGCCGCGCTCTGTGGCGAAATCCGGAAACATGTTGCTTTCGAGGCGCGACGAACCGCGATCGCGCATTTCTTACAGCATGCAAACTCGCTCGTGATGGAACAGGTCGCTCTGGACCTTCTGGACGTCACGAATGCACTGCTGTCCGAGGTCTTTCGTGATGGATCGACTGCTGATGGCGAAGGAACGGCCAATTCAGCGGGGATGCTGCTGCTGCTGGATCAGCTTCTGGTCGAATGCAAGCAGCGTTTTCTCGCAAAGCGAGAAAGCGAAGTCGATGAACACGTAAAGGCGACGACAGTGCGTGGCAGCAAAGAGCCGTTGGTGCGGGTTATGGTCGCGTACTTCAGAGCAGCGACAATGCGATTGAGCTCGGAATCCTTGGCGGAGAAAGAGCGCACGATGTTGTTGCAATGGTGTGAACTCGTGCTGGAGCTCGTGTACTTGGAGAAACCAAGTGCTCTGCACGGAGAAAGCGGCGAGGCTCGCAGTGCAAAAGAAGACCTCGAACCATCTACCGATCTGGTGCACACGGATCGCTCGTGGATTGCTGCAATAGCAGCGCTGCTTCTTCGGCTTCATGATACGACCACGCAACGTGCCACCTCCCCGACTGGAGTGAACTTCAAAGTCATGACACTGGTGTGGAAGGTACAAGGAAGCGTTCGATGGTTGGAGATGGTCGTTCTCCGCTGTTGTGCTGACATGCTGGTTGTGAATGGTGTGTTGGTTGTAGAATTTGACGAAAATGGCGTCGTCGTTCGGGAAAATCCTAGCAAGCGCATCTGTGGCGTCGCTTTCTCGCCTGGGAATTGAAGAGAGTAGCCCGTTTCAAGTCGACGACGTGATGTCAAGCGTGGTCGCTTCGATGGAACAATGCGTGCAGCAGCTATGCGCTGACAAGTTGTCCGACGCGAAGCTTTTGGTAAACCTCAAGTTTCTGCGACTTTACTGGCGCGCATTCCAGGGACAACTGGTGTGCTACGTGAATCTCCTGACCTCCGAGGTAAGCGGCAAAGAGAGATGCGACGACACATGTCTCTCGCAATAACGAGTCAACCGATCGCTTCTCTTTGTAGGTTGAATCGAGTCTGATAGCGTTGGTCAACGTTGCTTCCAGTCTCGTGGACTTATCGCGACGAAGCAATTCGCGTGTGTCTGTGAAGGTCCAAAGTGAAGCTTGGCGGTTGATGAGTTTGGTCGCTGGTCTTGCTGAGAAATTAGGCGCAGACAGCAGTATCAATGCATCGACTAAAGAGCAAGTTCGAGTCTTGCTTTGGCACTCGGATGACGAAATGGTCCGTGCCATCCGACAGCGCCGCGAAATGACCGAAGGTCAAGCAAATGGAAACGGAAATGTCCAGCATACTGAAGCCTCGATACTTTGTGGCCATCTGCTGGTAGTTGCTGCCTTTGGATCGACCGATGAGAACATTTTGCCCGCAGAGGATCCGAACGAAGAGATTGGAGGTGCAAAGATCTTGGCGGCCGCAGCTATGCTTCTCCAACGGTATCAAAACTATGCGTCATATGCATCGGTCCAAGATCTCCGAGACCCAAATGAGCTCTTTTTGGATTTCTTGATGGGTTTGCTGCTGAAAGTGGACGATTTGGAGGAGCTGCAGCTGTTCTTGATCAAGCAAGCTTTCCATCCTGATCCTTCGCGACGATTTGTTATTTGGGAGGTGTGGAAAGAGTTCATGTGCTACGGCTGGGACGAAGGTCGTGCTTGTGCTGTTCTGGGGATGCTCCTTGACTTTGGTCAATGGGAAGGGACTACTGCGAAGATCATGGCGGATGGTGCTCAATCGGACGTGTATGCACTCATCGCATTTCTGTACCCAGACATGCCTGATTCTCTGAAGAGATGTTGCATCGACCAGGCAACGCACGTCATCGACGCAATCTGTTCCGAAGGTCCTGACCACAAGTTTACTCTCCAGACGGCATCGCAGCTGAATCTACTCGAGCGGTTGTCATCGGTATCATTCCTGAAGAACTATGACCATCCCGAGAAAGAGGAATGGATCGCGAAATATCTGCCGATGTGCTTTGAATGCTGCGGTACGGTTTTGGACTTGCTAAATTCAACGTCGGACACAAAGCCGAGCGAGAAACGTCCCATGATGCGCATTCTGGACGTGTGTCTGCTCGCAGTGAAAGCCATATTTGATGATGATGACACGCGAGAGTCCGATTTTGAGGAGCTTTGTCGACTTTTGGTGCCTATGAACGCTGAGATCCTGACCCAGCTTGGGAAAAGCAAAGGATCCGCGCGGGTATCAGCAGCAGCGAGCAACTCGATGACTTCGTCCTATCGGTCTAGGACGACGCCAACCATTGTTGATATTAAGCTAGATCGAGAAACAGATCGCACGTTGCTTCGCGTCCTGGAGACGTGCACGCACCTTCTGGGGAGATTGGGCACCGCGTTCAAACGAAACCAGAGTAATCAGTTTGTGCTGGCGTTGAAGGACATGTCCCAGCTATTAGAGCAAGCTCCACCGCAGCACGAGTCGAGTGGAGTAGCTGCCAGCATTGCCTGGTTTGCCAAGAATGCGCTTTATGACGTGCAGGTGGCGGAAGGGGATATGGAAGTTGTGTGGCAGCTGTTCACGAGATTGTTTCGGAACCTGTCGAGTCCGGCGACTGCAGCTGCTGGTGGTGGCAAGACCATCCTGTCTCCGCGTCTGTCGACAACGTTCGATGCCTTCTACCAGTTTGTAGCACACTCCAACGTTGCGAGTCATCAAAGCAGTGGCGCGAATCGTCATCTGCAAAAAATGCTTCACGAAAACGTGAAAGAGCTCTTCAAAGAGTTCCTTTCCCTCAAGAAGATATCGCGAGAGGAGGCAGGAGTGGCGTGCAGCAGTGCGATAATGACCTCAGCATATCGAGCTCAAACGAAAAGGCAGCACCAGCGATTGCTTTCTGAGCGATTCCCTGAGGAAGAGGGTGGGAGGAATGGCAGCAGCAACAGTTTAGCGAAGCGTGGGTATGATGCATTGATGGACGATGCACCACATTCAGGGGAGACGAGTGCACAAGAGTCTAACGACGGCGGAAGGTCCAGGAAGCGCCAGAAAGTGGAGACTTTGGCGTCCATGTGCAAGAGAATGCAGGAAGTGTGTGCAGCTGCGCATGCTTCCCACCGCGCATTCGATGCAGTCTCTGAAAAGGAGCTGGATGAAGCCGCCCACATTCTCCAGCAGCTCCTGGCAAGGACATCTTCCTAGGTGCGTGAGGAGAAAAAGAGGCACGAGTTCTCCTCAAACAAATGCGCGTGAAATTTGAAACCTTTGGTGTATGGAAATATAATAGTGGTGCAAGCTTCTCTTCTGTAGGACTGTTCTCTCAGTCTACTAGCGATACGATCTCCCGAATGCCTGGAAGAACCCAGGTTCAAATTTGCCATGCGCTTGCTCGGTGTTTCTCTTTTCCCGCTCTGCTGCTTCGCGTATTTGTCGCTCGCGGTCCTGCTTGATCTCTAGCTCGATCTGTGCTCTCTTTTTCTGGCTGTGGTACTCTTCTTCCGCCAATATTCGCTGGAGCTCTGCCTGTCGCCTCGCTTCGTCTTGTTGCTGCTGGCGCATTTGCTCCATGTGGCGCGCTTTTTCAGCAAGCAGGTGGTCGTTTTGGGACAGGAGCTGCTTGGTTTGGTCGCTTGAAAAGCCCTTCCAGTGGTCCACACGCACGCGCTGGTCGATGGGGACTCCTGGAAGTGCTGCTTGATGCGGGTTTTCGCTCACGAGGTGACTCTGCAGCACGTATTGGATCTCTTGCGCGTTCTGCTGCTGCTCCATTTGCTGTCGTCGCTGCTCCTGCTCGCGCTTCTCATCCAGGATCATCTGGTTGTATCGTTGAATCTCCGATGCGATCTGCGCGCGCTCGCGTTCGTTGGCTTGGTGCAGGGATTGCTGCAAGCGCTCAATCTCAAAGAGGTACGACATGTACGCGGCTTGCTCCTGCTGCTCCTTGTCCTCCCGCTGTTTGCGCTCGTCCATCAGCTGCTGGGACCACTGCTTGGACTGAAGTGCCTGCATGCGCAGTCTTTCTTGTCGCAGCATGTCTTCCCCACCGAACTTTTGCGCCGCTCCCTGTGCGCAGGAATCGGGGTCAATGCCGATCGAGCGTATGTAGGCTTCCTGCTGCTTCGCTTCTTCCCGCTGCGCAACTTGATACCGCCAATCGTTGCGGAGCGTGAGAAGCTCTTTGCGTTTGGCGTGCGCGTCCTCCGATTCGACTTGAAGCAGATACCTGCGAATGGATTCATTTTCCTCGTCTTCCTGTCGCTGCGCGTCCTTTTCAGCCTCTTCCTGGCGCTTCTTCTCTTCGATCTGGTTTTTCACTCCCGCGATGTCAGCCTGCATTCACCACCATCCCAGACAAAAAAAGCAGGTGAGTTGAGTATGCAAACGCTTCACACATGCTAATTCCCTTGCTTTTTGACGCACCCCAATGTTGCGCAGGCGACCAGGTCCAAGTTTCTTCAGACGCTCATTCTCACGTTGACGACGCGCTTCCAGACGCAGCGCTTCTTTATCCTCCGGACCTGCCGCGATCCCCCCGACAACCATTTTCGACCGCAAATGCTCCCTGACAGCAATCCTTTTTTGCGTCGAATCGCTCCAACAACCAAACTCGCTCGCTCATGCCCAAGAACAAACTGAGGCACTCTTTAAATAGCACTTTCCCATCCTCTCGAGCTAAACTTGAACTGGGAGGCGACAAGATGAAACCGGTGCGCTGCCGAGATGACGAGGTGAAGGGGTTTGCACATGCAGCACACCATCCCATCTTTGCAGCGTCCAGCGTTTACGAGCGACTTCAACGAGATATGATTGTTCAAAAAGGACACCGATTTCATGTATTTTTTGCGTTTTTGGAGGAGGGATTTTCTTCTTCTTCTCTTCTCTTTCACGCAGCAGGAATGCAAAAAGAGCGAACACTACGCAGCATAGCGAGTCGACACATCTCATCGTCGTTCGCTGCAACGTGCGCGGGAACAAAGACATACACGATAGATTATACACTCGCTCACCGACCAGAGTGGTGAGGTCTTTTTGTTGTTGTCGCTGTGGAGAGCTGGGTGCTTAGACCACTTCCTGCTTGTCCAGGTCGTCCTCCAAGTTTTTCAAATATTCGTCCAGCGTCGTGTCGCCGCGTATCAGCACAGGCTCCTTCCGACCAAGGATCGCTTCTTCGTCCACATACACTGCACGCACATCCGGGAGATCTGGCAAGTCAAACATCGTCTCCATCAGCGCTCGCTCGAAAATGGAGCGCAGACCACGCGCGCCTGTGTTTTTCTTCATCGCAAACTCCGCGACGGCTTCCAAGGCGCCGTCCGTGGCGTGGAAATCCACTCCATTCAATGAAAAGAGAGCCTTGTATTGCCGCACGAGACTGTTCTTCGGCTCGGTCAGCACCTGCACCAGCTCATGCTTCGACAGCCCAGTCGTGCTCACAAGCATGGGGAAGCGACCAATGAACTCCGGGATCAAGCCAAACGACACCAAATCTTCTGGTTCCGCGCGCGTCATCAGCGACCCGATTTGCTCCGCGTCCTGGAGACGAGTGTTCGGCATTTGGGCACCAAAGCCAATGGACGATCGCGACGTTCGGCGTGTGATCAGACGCTCCAGTCCCGCAAAGGCGCCACCGCAGATAAACAAAATGTTGGTCGTATCGATCGTAATGTATTCGCCACGCGGGTTTTTCCGGCCACCTTTTTCGGGGACGTTCACCGAGCTGCCTTCCAGGATCTTCAACAACGCCTGCTGCACGCCTTCCCCCGAGACATCGCGCGTGATACTCACGTTCTCGCTTTTGCGCGAGATTTTATCGATTTCGTCAATGTAAACAATACCGCGCTGCGTTGCTTCGAGGTTGTAATTCGAGGCTTGATACAATTTGAACAGCACGGACTCGACGTCTTCGCCAACGTAGCCTGCTTGCGTCAAGCAGGTCGCATCGGCGATCACAATGGGCACATTCACAAGACGCGCGAGTGTCTTTGCCAGCAAGGTCTTACCCGACCCAGTCGGACCGATCAGCATGACGTTGGTCTTGTCCAGCTCCACACCGTCGAGATGATGCAGCTTGTCTGCAGCAAAGTCCTGGGCTGCCGGAGCCCTAGACGACGGTAAAGGCGAACCGGGTGCACCCTCGAGTTCAGCGCTGTTTTTCTTCTCGAGGTCCGTCAGCACTTCTTCAAGCAAGAGGCGGCGACCGATATTCGTGATCCCGTGCGATAGATCCTCGTACTCCAACTGGGATGCGCTCGGGACAGCAGGTTTGTAAGCCGCAGCTTCTTTTCTGGCGTTCAAGAGCTCAATCGCTCGAAGACGCTTGTAATGGTTGTGGACACCGACACTCAACGTCTTCTTCACTTTTTCCTGGCCAATGACGTACTGGTTGAGTCCTTCGTAGATCTCGCGCGGCGTTAAAATGCGTTGCTTGTACGGTCCATTAGATGTGCCGGCTCCCGATCCAGCACCAAACAGCGATTCGCTCGCGAGTTTGTCGTATTCGCCGTCAGCTGCACGCCAGAAAGGCAGATTTTGCAAGATTAGTCCGCATTCTCTCCACAATTATAGTGGGACTCTAGCATAGAGCAAGCAGGAAGAACCGCAGAAAAGCTTACCGTTCATTCGACGTCCGCGGGGTGCGGACGAGGTTGCACTGGAGGCGGTCGGAGGCACCGTGCTCCCAGACGCAGCAGTGGGTCCGGTGCTCGCTGCACCACCATTGCCACCAATACTGGAGCTTCGCGCTTGGATCGTGCCGCTCATAAACGACGACGGCAGCGAACTCAATGCCGCAGCTGCAGCTGCATTGCGATACTGCGGGGGAGTTTGGGCGTGCGGCTGCTGACTCTGCTTTGGCGACGAGGTCGCCGATTTGACCGCAAATTGCAGGTTGCATCCCGAGCATTTCACGACGTCGCCCTCTTTAAAGTTGGCACTGCCTGCAACAGGAGCATGGTCATCTTGCTGCTTTTCCGCAGCAGCAGGCATCTCCACGGCATTGGATGGTGTCAGCGTCAGCGAGGACCCGCACTGCGGACAGCAAAGCGGTTGATCTGGCGATTTCTTCACTCCGATGGGGGTGCCGGGAGTTGTCGTGATCTTCGTGGAGAACCCTTTCGCGAGGAGCATGCACGTTGCGGACGTCCTCGGTGGTCGCGTGACGCTTTGCAAGGTCGCGCTTCCGATACGCACACACTGCTGTCGCTTTGCATTCGCGAGCCCTCCACTGAAGCGACGACCACCGATGCGGATAGTAGGTTGCGAGACCACGCGCTTTGTCGTCGCGGTCGTGATGGCGTCGGGATAGCAGAGCCGACGGATCATGGCGCTGCTAGCAGAGAGAGGGGGGAGATCAGCTGGAAAAGTGCGGAGAGACGATTGTGATGATTGCGGTGATGATTGTGGTGACGGTGGTGACGACGCAAAGCTACTTTGTGACGAAGGGGGATGGCGGATGGAAGGAAGGTGGGCGAGATCTCGTTGTATGGAGCTCTTCCTGGTTTTCTGTTTAATTCGCGCCGTTGAAGCAGGAGTTTCGAAGGAGAAAGACGCGTGCCCAAAAAAGAAAAAGGAGGGAGTACAGCGTGGCCCACACCATTTACGAGCGACCTGCACTCCTGCATTTGTTGCAAAACCTGTCGAAACGCATGAGCGCACTTTATTGTTGTTGAGAGTAGATCACGAACTTAAGAGTGATGGCGGGTTTAACAGAGGCGATGAGACCATGTCGGATTTAATAGAGCACGATGACAAATGTGGGGGTTCGTCTTGAATGCAGATTTCTGGCATTTCTCGAGTTTGGATGGATGTTCTCCATTTCTCTTGCGTTTTTGCTACCGGGATAAACTACGAATGATCTGAGAGGAGTTGGACATGCATGCTGAAGAGGAGATCGATTTGGGGACAACGCACTCACTGTCGGGATGGATGGATGGCCGATGCTATTTCACAGAGAAGAGCGAAGTGTTTTCTACCCTCTCTCTCTCTCTCTCTCTCACTGTAAACCAAACAAGCAACGTGGCATGAAGAGGAGAAATCGAAAAGGGACGGGTTACGTGGTTCGTTAATAAACACTTGGCAAGTACCGGTAGAGCGTCGGACCACCAGAGCTCCTGGCAGCATACACTTGCAAACAGGACACACGAGCACTCGGAATCAGATCGCACAGATTAAAAAGAAACCAGAGCAAACTCGAACCTCTCTTCCCCGTCGAGACGAAAGCGCCACAGTCGCGCATTCACATCGGAGCCAATGAGCACCTCAGTGCATATCAGAAGCATCAAAAGTGCATGTTGAAGTCCTCGGATCCAACTCTTACCGCTCCTGGACCTACGTCTCTCTAGTCAGCTCCGACAATCGCACATGTTGCTTTCGTATCGACAACTTCGTCCTGTCAAGCACGCACTTGATTTGTTGTTGCAACAGATGGAGCTGATCTGCTGATCCGCCTAGACATCGTCGACTCTATCCGCCTTTTCAAGATCTCGCAAAAACAATCTGCACGAATAAAATAAAATATCACAGCGTTATTCTGTCCAATTATAGCATGTGGCGATTGTGATTGGTGGGAAATCGACCCATGCGAGCTCAAAGTGCCAGCAGAACTGAAGGTGCAGAAAACGGACGCGTTTCGCAAGCTGAAGTGATGTGCAGACAGGATCAACTGACCAGATCTGATAACCTCTCCCCTCGGAATGACTACACCACCAGACTTGTGCTGATGAGCATTGGGAAGACAGGTCTTGGAGTTTCAGCGATCGCTTCATTCGCACAGGTTTCTAACGTTGCTTTCTCAATATCAACCGTGTCGAGTGCATGGATGCATCGAGTTGGGTCACAAAGATCTCTCGCTCTCGCTCCTGCTCTCCTCCCGCCTATACATTACGAAAAGACACATGATCCATCTCTCTGCCTTTCTCGTGCGTAAAGATGTTTCTTCTTTTTCCATCTCCATCTTCGCACAGAGTTTGTCTAGCTCGATCATGCACCCAATCCAACTGCTTTATGAATCGCAGGAGTCCACACAATGCGCACTCTCAGCAGCGGTTCTTTTTTCGACCCATCCCACCACCGCTTCAGCTCCTCGACTTGACACGTTGCGCGCATATCGTCCGCCATGCAATCTGATTGGCTGCCGCGAGCGTGTCATCGCTGCAGTTCAGGGAGATGGAGCCACATCAGCGGAACCTCTCGCGCGCATCCATTCCCACCGGAACATCATTTATAACAGATCATTCCCGATACTATGGTCTCCAGACAAACAAAAGATCACACAAATTATAGCTTGCTGCAGGGGTTCGATGCAGACGTTGTGGGTTTGTTGTTCTTGGGAACGAGGAGCTCACGAGAAAAAGAAGATGCGCGTGTTGTGTCTGGGAAAAAGAAAGGGCGGTGTTTGGCCAACGATGGCTACTGCAATCCTCGCTCTCTCGCTCACGCTCTCGCTCTCGCTCCTTCATTCTGTCCCGCGTCTGTTCTTTTTGTTTTGTCGCTCGTCTGGTCGCTCGCCCCGCCTCCTTCCTGTCCTGAGCTCCTGAAGCTTCTGGGTTTCCTCCCTGTTTCCTTTCCAGCAACTCACTTCGGAATTTGCCAACTGCAACGCACCAGCACCGTTCCCCCGTTGTCGCTCTCTCTCTCCATATCTCCCCCAGGATGCTGAGCTCCGCCTCCACGTCGAAGTGGGCCGCGCGTGTGTCCATGGCGCTCTCCGTGGCCGCGCTTGTCCTGCTCGTCGCGTCTGCGCAAGACGCCGCCGTCCCAGAGTGTACCGACGCGCAATACTTGGACGCCGAGTCCAACACGTGCATCGACTACGCGCGACCTGGCCAGAAGGCTGCCGCGAACTTGAGCGTCGAGCTCAACTCGGGCAACACTGCGTGGTTGCTAATGTCCAGTGCGTTGGTCATGATCATGACTCCAGGCGTTGCGTTCTTCTACGCCGGTCTCGCCGGTGAAGGAATGGCGTCGAACACCATGATGATGTCGTTCGTCTCGATCGCGATGGTGTCGATCCAGTTCTTCGTGTTTGGCTACTCGGTGTCGTTCAGCTCGGATGGTCTTTTCCAGTGGGCTGGATACAACGACGTCACGGGTATCCCTAGTGGCACGTACGGCGGCAACATCCCTCACATCCTGTTTGCGCTTTTCCAGACCCAATTCGCGATGATCACGCCAGCGCTGCTCAGTGGTGGCATCGTCGGGCGTATGAAGTTTGGCTCGTTCGTGCTGTTCACGCTGCTCTGGACGTCGCTTGTCTACGATCCTCTCGCTCGCTGGATGTGGGCGCTTGAGCTCGACAGCGACTACGCTCTCGGCCCGCTTGGCTGGGAAGGCAAGATGGGGTCGTTGGATTTCGCCGGTGGCACCGTCATCCACGTCTCCAGCGGGTTCGGCGCTCTTGTCGCTGCGATTGTCGTCGGCAAGCGCTACAACCACGGCGAGCCTGTGAAGCCGCACAACGTGCCTTTGGTCATGATTGGGGCGACTCTGCTCTGGTTCGGATGGTTTGGTTTCAACGCGGGTTCGTCTGGCGCTGCCGATGGGATCGCTGCCATCGCCGGTATCAACACCCACCTGGCTGCCTGTGCTGGTTTTTTGACCTGGATCTTCTTGGACTGGGCCATGAACCGCACCGTCGACCCTGCTGGCGCTGCCAGTGGCGCCGTCGCAGGTCTTGTCAGTATCACCCCAGGGTGTGGCTACGTGATGCCATGGGCGTCTGTGATCTTTGGGATCGTCGGTGCCGTTGTCGCGTTCGCGTGCGTGCACTTGAAGAACTACTTGCGCTACGACGACACTTTGGATTCGTTCGCGATCCACGGTTGTGCTGGTTTCGTCGGGGGGTTGTTGACCGGTTTGTTTGCGACCCCTGATGTGAACCCAGGTGTGGTCGGCGGCGCTTTCTACGGCAACCCGGAACAGCTCTGGCACCAGTTTGTGTCCCAGTGCGTCGCCGCCGCGTACTCGTCGGTCATGACCTTTTTGATCTTGATGGCGTTGAAGTACACGATCGGCATCCGCGTGTCGGAAGAAAAGGAAGTCAACGGCGTCGACATCTCGTACCACGGCGGTGCGGCGTACACGAACGTCAGTGCCCACGGTCCGGCGTCGCCAATCCTCAAGGTTGCGAACCCGCCACAAACCGACTTCTCCGCGTTGATGACCCCAGCGCAAGACCTGACGTCGGAGCCAAAGCCGAACGGCAGCGCGTTCACAAACGTCTGAAAAGCGACGCGTGTGATCGTGTGATTCGATGTGCTCTTTTTTTACTTTTTTCATCTTCTCAGGGAGCCTCGCGTTGCAGTTGTGTGTATTTCTATAAAACTGATTATAATACTGGCAGTATCATCTCCCCCAAGGCGTTCACTCTGATCCGCATTCGATGGTGCATGTGTTTCCATTTCTGTTCACGCTGCGAACATCCCAACACGAGATCCACACGCAGTGAACGCGTCGATGTAGAGGGTGGAACAAATCAAGGTCCAGCTGTCGATTTGCTGTCCTCTCCCGAACACCAAGAAATAACAAAGCGAGAAGATGCATTGCTGCCGCCTCAAAACGCACCGCAGTCAGCACATCGCTGCATGTCGAAGAAGCAGAATTGCGAAGTCGCTTTCATTGATGAGCAATTGCAAATCCTGGAGATGTGAGAGTTGTGTGGTTTATCCCTGTCAACCCGAATGCTGTTCTGGAAAACATGCTCTTCTGGAGGTCTTTCGAGATCGAGGTTGCTTGCCTCCCCAAAGTGTATCTCCCTGCGTAACATGAAGTGCGCTCTATAATCCATCTCGATCTCCTCATCCATTGTCGCAGGTCAATCTTTCCTCCTCATCCTCATCGCCCCCCTCTTTCGACTCGAAGAAATCCAAAACCAAGAGCTACGAAGAAGAAGAAGCAGCGAACAATCGAGAGCAACATGACCCGCAGCGAGATCGACGAGTTCAGCATGCTCAAGCGCGGCGAGATCGACGCCGGCACGTCCATCATCGCCGTTCGCTTCGACGGCGGCGTGGTGCTCGGCGCCGACAGTCGTACGTCCACGGGCACGTACATCGCGAACCGCGTGTCGGACAAGCTCACGCCGCTGCACGACCGTATCTTTTGCTGCCGCTCGGGTTCCGCCGCCGACACGCAGGCGCTGTCCGATTACGTGAAGCACTTTTTGGGCTCCCACGCCATCGATCTAGGCCGATTGCCAAAGGTGCACACGGCGGCGAACTTGTTCCGCTCGCTCTGCTACAACAACAAAGATCGCTTGCTCGCTGGCATCATTGTCGCTGGGTGGGATCCAGTCAAGGGGGGTCAAGTGTTTTCGATCCCGATCGGTGGCGCCATGGTGGAGCAGGACTTTGCGATCGGCGGGAGTGGATCCACCTACATCTACGGTCTCGTCGATGCGGATTACAGGTGAGGAGACTGCATGATTCGATGGTCCCTCTTTTTCTTTCCACCTTCCTAAAGATCTTGGTGCTGAGGTGAGGCGTTTGGACTGACATTTTTTGTATGTGAACTCGCACGTAGACCTGGCATGACCAAGGAAGAGTGCCAAAAGTTTGTGAAGAAAGCATTAGCGCACGCGATGGCTCGCGATGGCAGCTCGGGTGGTGTGATCCGCACCGTGACGATCACAAAGGACGAAGTCGTGCGAGAGTTCACCAGCGGAGATGACTTGCCATTTTCCATCTAAGCAGTAGATCGGAGAGTGCACTTTATGGTAACGTCGGTAAATGCACGCAGAAAGCAAGCGTAGCGTGCATTCGCTGGCAACGTACGAGTGACAGAGAGATTTTTCTATCCACAAGAAACAATATAAACACTCATCCACATTGCGTTTTGTTCCAAGCTCATTCTCCAGTGCGTACTCGTAAAGGTATATCTATGCGTTTGCTAAAATAAAGATACTGCAACAACGGGAAGCAGCTGCAAAAGATCCAAGTCGTGTTGGAGTTCCATGGTGTCTATCTAGCGTACAAACAATATATAGCGCTCGCATGCAAGCAGCTTAGACAAACAAGTTGTCCATCGCTCCAGCCGTTCCGCCGCGCGCCTTCTTCTTCTCGACGTCCGCCGCCTCCATCAAGTCTTTCATGGTGATCAAGCGCTTCGCTTCTTCGCGCAACGCAGCACTGGCTGCTCCACGGAACACTGCGTCGCTGATTGACGAATGGCTCAGCTCGTATCGCTCGGCGAGTCTCTTGAAGTCGACATTCTTATCCACAGGAGCTTTCTCCGGGAAGCACGCTCGCCACAGCTTCTCGCGCAGCTTTGCGTTCGGGTTTCGCATCTCCACGACAAACTTCAGACGACGAGAGAACTCCGAGTTCAGCAGCGCAGACGATTGCGTTTTCTCGACATCTGCGATCAGGATGGTGACGCTGGGAAAGTTGTCCATCATGTCCAGCAACCGCATCACTTCCACACGGAAACGCGGCGAGTCCATTCCTTCTAAGGGAGTCGCACCCGTTTCCAGGTGGCTTCCAAACGATTCAAAGCCTTCCAAGACTAGCACAGCATCCATCAACCGGGCGTCATCAAAAACAGCGCGAAGAGATCTACGCGTTTCAGCAACCGAGTCCGACTGGAGCTGGGAGAAGTTCACAAGCTTCAACGGACGACCGATTTCAAACCCGATACTCTTCGCAGCACCCACTTTGCCCACACCAGACGGACCACAAAGCAACACGCTAATGCCTTTCTGCTTGCTTTTGGCTTCGCCAAAGTCGAACCCCCACTGACCATAAATAACGCTCCGAGCTTTCTCGAACTGGACGATCTTGAGCAGCTTCTCCTTGACAGTTTCTTCCACGATAAGCGAATCCAATCCGCTCGTTGGCACAACCCGGTGGTCGAAAGTCTTCATGTGAAGACTTCCACGCATCTGCAGCGCGCAGCCAGTCACGATATCATCGTGGTTAATGACAGGGTCTTCAGCATTTCGCGAGATTGCTTTCAAAAGCGCAGAGAGAATGGCGTTCTTGATGAATCCTCCACTCAGCTCATACTTCAGACTGATCGCATCCCAATCAATCTCATCCGATGTCTTCAGGTGGTCGTTGATCAGCACTTTCCAAATCTTACGACGTTGGATATGGTCAGGCGCCTTGAACTCGAACACCGCAGTGATACGACGGTGCATTGCCTCGTCCAAATCGAATGGACGGTTGGTGGCCAAAAACACAATGCCTTCGTACCGCTCGATCTCAGTCAAAAGAGCGTTCAAGAGGCGATCGCCACCCATGTCACGCTGCTTAAATATGGTCTCGCACTCGTCAAAGAAGAGCACAGCGTTGCTCATTTCGGCTTCGCGGAAGAGACCACGAAGATCCGCATCAGTTTCCACTCCTTCTTGTCGTTTCCCTTGCAGCGATGGGAAATCAACCAACAGCACGCGCTTCTTCAGATGATGCGCAACAGCGTTCACAGTCATCGTTTTACCGGTGCCACTCGCGCCGCACAACAGTAAAACCAACCCTGCGCCGTAGCTGATCGTGTCTTCAAGACCGCTCTTTTTTCGATACTTCCGGAAGTTTTCGTAGCTTTCCACTGTCTCCAAGATAGTCGATTTGTGGTCTTCTGGAAGCACAACCTGGTCCAGCTGCACCTTTGGATAGTACAAGTCGGACCCTTCCACCAACTCATTGATTTCAGTATCAAGTCCGACCACCCAATCCAAGACACGACGATCAAGTTCTACTCGCTGATCGACCAAATCTCCAGCAGTCGAGTGCCATCGACCGCGATGAAGCTTCACAAGACCACGAGACAGTAGTCGGGACGACTTGTAGAAGTACACACGATGAGCAACTTGCTCTTGGAACGTGTCACAAAACACAGAGAGGATCTGGTTGATAATGATGCTTTCGTCCATGCGCTGGACTGGGGACGTATCCACTCCGTCGATTAGGTTCTTGATCACAGGAGAGATGGTTTTCCCGATCAGCATGACGATCACATTCTGCTCAAATTTGTTCAGCTTGAATTTTGCAGCAAGTTCTTCCAAGCGCGGCAACGGAAAGCTCGCTTTCTTCGTCAGACTTAATCGGTGAAGCGTCCGTCGGTCATGGACACGCTGCTTTGCCTTCAGCTCTCTTCGTCCAGCAGATGCAGGAGCAGAGCTGTCCCATGGCTGTTTCGTTCCGGCTTCTTTCATTTGGTCCTTCACGCGCGCACCAGATGCGCGAATGGCGAATGCAACGACTTGAAATCGGTCTTCTAAATACTCCAACTGGTTGGTCGGATTATAAGGCTTCATTTCCCCTTGGTCCATCAAAGATGGCATGGACACGTTGCTCGATAAATCTACATCCGAGCCTGCTCGAGTTTTTCGTCTCGCCTTTTTGCCATGATCATATCCCCCAATGAACGAAAACGCCGAGGACTCCCCTTCATCGACTTCGCTCTCGCTCGAGGAGCTGTGTGACCCTTCGCTCTCCGATCCGTCCGCTGCGTCATTGCGCTCTCGCTTGTTGCTGCGGGTGCTGGCACTAGCTGCAACCGCTTCATTTGCTTTCGAATCGAGCACATCTGTAAATACCATCCCTTCGCCTTTCAGCAAATCCTCCAGCGCAGTCTGGCTGAGTTTCAGCACCTGGTTGCTCGACAGGTTGCGTCCAAGCAACACTCGCACGCAAATATTCGAGAGACTGAGCGCGGTGCAGTAGTTCTCTTCATCAACGATGACCGTTCCTTCTTTCACATGCTCGCGCTGATCGTCATGGAACTCCACCACATCGATTTCAGAGATCCCAGCGAGTCGCTGGCACGCGGTCATCTTCCGCTGAGCATCTTCTTCGATCATCTGACACCGCACTGCATTTGACTGACAGCCCTGCAGCACCACAAGCAGCTGGAACAAATCGGTTTCCTGCTCTGAAAGCTTGTAAATCGTCGCGAGACGGAAAACGCGCGGCAGTGTTTTGCCGTGGTCCACAGTCGTCTTCACCCGCAAGTGTCCCAAGTTGATCACGTAGTTCTTCAAGCTCGCCTGGTTTTACAAAATGTCGGACCACGAAAGAGTGTTAGCGACTACGACATACTTGTGCCGGATGCATGCACACGAAGACACACGTTTGCAACAGCAACAAGAAGAAACGTACCAGAAACTCAACGCGTTCCTGCATGTTCTCACGGTTAGAGAGCGTCTCCTTCAAGTTGGATTTATCGCCGACGGTAATCAAATCCGGTTTTGTGACGCTCATCGAGAACTCCATGAACGCCATCTCGTACAGGAAAATGATCAAATACTTCATCTCGGCAAACCAGAACCACTCGGCATCGTTCTCGATCACCAACCCGCTCTCAAGTCGCGGATCTTTGCGCAGCGTCTCCCAGAACTCGTTCAGCAGCGCGCGAACGAAACTGTATTTGCCTTCCAATTGTGTGATGATCGCATCGTACTCTGCGCACAGCACATCCATTGCCACACCTTCCTTCACAACTGACGACGACGACGACGAGACAGCTCCTTCAGACGCAGAGACACCAATTGGAGCGGTGGTGTGGTTGCTGTTTGCGTCAGATTTGGATGCTGTCTTCGCGTGGTCGACTGTGCTGGTCGTGCCGCTGGTAGCAGCCGTCGTGGCGGTACTGTCGTTGCCGTTCGCGCCGTTCTCTTCGGCCGTTCGACGACGCTTTCCTGGTGCCATGTCGATCGATTGCTTTTCCTCTCAACTCGCTGTGCTCCCTCAACTACCGTATCGAAAGTCTCTCGGTATCGCTGACGACACAGATATCGATCGCAATGGCAAATGGCTGGCGCACATCTCAAGCACACGTTTCTATTTCTATCGCAGTTAGAAACGACCGCGTTTCTACTATCTTGCATGCGAAACCAAAAGACCGACACTCGCATGAGAGTGGGAAGTTGAACTTGACGAGTGATGGTCTGGTTGCAAAAGCCATTGTTCCGCAATTCTGGAGCGCTTTCATGTGGGAAGGAAATGCGGAATTGCGAATGGTCTGCGTGCGAGAATGCAGGAAGATGAACGCGTATATGCATCGTGAAGAATGCGTGTCTGCTGGAATGCATTGCAGGAAAAGATGAATGGCAGATGGTTTTGCAAGTGTGAATGGACTGGGAGGGTGAACTGAGGTTATTATTAGCATCTACTCGAAAACACACATGTATTTTTATTGAGGAGTTTGTGTTCGCGGACGCACACTCTCGGTTTGCACAGCAGATACATGCTTCGTATTTGCAAATGACTAGCAAGGCAAGTCGACGACGGCGATGGCGTGGATAAGCACCACTTGCGATCCTCGTTGTATTCCTCTCTGACAGATTGAACCCGTTCACTGATCGTGTAGGCTGTTAGGAGCGCAAAGGAAGAGCAGCAGGAGCTCGAAGCACTGCATCGACTTGATGAGGAGTGCGTTTATCAGCAGCAAGCAGTACGTGGACAGAGGGATCGGTTGTGGATGTAAATGTCACTGGAATGACGCTTTTTGCTGCTGCAGGGCAACTACCTCAAAGCATTTGACTGTATGGAGCGAGCACTCGTGCTACGACGACACTTCTTTGGCGCAGAGAGTCCTGAGGTGCTGGATGCGTGCAAATCTCTTGCAGAGATGTGCAACCTATTGTCGATGAGCTTCCTGCAGCAAGGTAGCGTTTGGTGTTTTGCTGCAAGCATCAAGTTGCTTCAAATGCTGGACTTACAGAACCTCGCTGTGACGGTCTAGATAATTACGCCGTGACGATTGATTTGTTGAAGAAGGCGGAGATCCTAACCAAGCACCATCCATCCGAAAAAGCCACAACTCTGAACAACCTTGCGTGCTATTACCGCCGCCTTGGGAAGCTGCATGCCGCTATGACGTGTCTAAAGCGCGCACTGGAGATCGAGGAAAAGTTGCAGAACGTTCGAAATGCGGCCGACACTCACCTCAACATTTGCGCTGTGCTCTCGCAGCTCGGGAAGCATCAACAGGGATTGGAGCAGGCTCAAGAAGCGCTTATTATCCTCCAAGAAGAGTTTTTCCAATCCAAGCAGACGCATCAGAATGGGAAAGTGCACGGATCAGGAGACGCAAAGAGGAGTAGTGAAGAGTGCAAAACTTCGTCGCCCAGCCAGCAGCTGGATCGTGTGTCCGTTATGTGCATCGCTTATCACAACATTGGGGTTGAGCAGGAATTCCTCAAGGACTATACAAGCTCTGTGACGAGCTACAAGAAAGTAAGATTGGATCGTTCACGGTATGGCTGAGAGAGCGGGCAGGTCTAAGATTTGTTTTTGATGTTGCAGGGTGTTGGGCTAGCCGAGCAATACCTGGGAGTGGATCATGCGATAACAACAACCGTCCGAAATTCGTATCTTGCTGCGAAGAGAACAATCTCGACGAAATCTGTCGGGAAGCAAATGCAGCAGACTCCTGGAGCGGACAGTCCTGGCAAGGCTTCGACTCGTCTTCTGAATAGCCCTCGCTCGGGTAGCGTCACGAACTCCTTGCGACTTCCGAGTCCGCTGGCAAAAGAGAAGCAGAGACACAACATCCTCGATATCCCCACGCCACGGTCGATCATCGCTGACGCATTGTCGAAAGGATCCACCTTGCCGCCGCTAGATTCGTCCGCATCGCCATCGAGAGGTGTTTTGTCTCCAAGGGATCCGTTTTTCAGCCCACGTTTCCGCTTCAACGATGAGGTTGAATCGCAATCGCCTAGCTACCCGAAGAAGAAGAAAAAAGAGGTGAAATGTGGATCACCGCGACTCGAGAAGGATCCCCCTTTGCAACCTCCAAACAGCGCAGCCATCACAAAAGGCAAGCTGCTTGTGTCAGAAAGTGAGGCTGCTGGCGAGATGCAAGCTGGTGCAAGCGATATGCGAAACGAAATACGACCAAACCCTTCAGCTCCTGTGCCGGGAACACAAGAGGAAACCCAGATAGAAATTGTCGCAAATGAGTCGAGCGAGATGCTGCAAACTCCCGATCAAATGCTTGAGGCATCGCCTGTGCACCACTCTGAACAACCGAGCAATGGTGCTACGGTTGCTGATTCGAGTATCGCGGATAGTGGCTACCTCTCGGCAACTCCAAGTGCACCTGTCGAAACCAGGGATGCTGCTATTTCGCAGGAAGAAAGCTCGAGTATTGCTGCAGACGCATTTGACCAGTCATCTGGCGAAAGTACAGCGCACAATGTATCTCCTTTGGCCATCGATGGCAGCAGCTCCAACTCAGCAATGTCCGAGCGAGTTTCGAGTGACGTCGCACCTGGTATGGACGAAATTGGTCCCAGCGCATTGGTCTCGGAAAGCACACGTGCACAAGAAGGCAGTGAATGCGCAAATGCAATCGCGGTGGATTCAGGCTTCACTGAAAAAGAGATAGTCCACGAATCCGTTGAAAGTGATACTGCTAACCTTCATAGCGAAGAAAAGGTTGCTGCGCTCCAAGACACAATGGACGAGGTGTCTCCAGATGGGAATCAAAGCAGTGGCACAGAATGCATCGAAAGTGGTACTGCCGACATTGCCGTTGTAACTCCAGAGGATCCCGTCGTCGTTGACGAGAGTTACCATCCGAGCGAAGGCTTCGATGAGAAGGACGATCAGTACAAGGAGGATATCCTGGATGTGCTCGAAGAATCGTCTGCTGCTCTCCACCCTCTGGAGCATGATGGTGCTAGTCCTCTCTTGGACATCATCGATGTTGATCTATCGCAAGCTCAAGGTCATGAGGTTCGTTCGCAAATTGTCAGCAATGCAGACTCTTCTGAGGGACAATCAGATATCGAAGCGACGACCACAACAGGAGAGGAATCACTCAAGACAACGGATGTGAATGACTCTTCTGTATCCACCGCTCCAGGAGATACTGTGTTTGTCAAAGAAGAGGAAAATGGCGCTTCATTCCGTTTTGAGGCACCACCCGAGTCGTCGGAGCTCGTATCCGCAGTCGAGCATGATGATGCAGTGTTTGGGGATCAAGCTGCTCCGAGTTCAGCTTCCCTGGAAGAGAATTCGAGCGACGCTGCAGTAGACGAAGTGCATCCTGACCGCATGACTGATGCGTTTGCTGCTGCAGAAAACCAGTCGCACGATTGGTTTCCCCTGTCAGGTGAGCACGCTGAGTCGAGCTGGGGTGTTGGAGCTGACTACAACCACATCTACGATGCGGATTCGGAATACGCGACGGACGGAGACAAAACTCATGCGTCGCACGACATGGGCTATACTCCGAGCAGTGGTGCAGCAGAATCTGAATACTACCTCGAAGAGGTCGGGGTGGATGAGTTCCATCCCGTGGATCCCTCTGCAGCGGAGTCCGTTGACAGCTGCGACCAAGATCACGGCACACTCGATGCTTACTATTCTCACGAAGTCGCTGCCTCTAATCCCACGTACGACAACCAGTTTGACGCTGAGGTCGCGGATCCACATGCAGCGGGTTCCACTGTCTATGATGACCAAGTTGGGCATGAAACCTTGGAAGATGGCTACCATATCTATCCTACAGAATACCCGACCGAACCTGCTGCGAGCGATGAGTGGAGATCGAATGACGATAATCCGGACGACCTAGTCTCCGATCGGACAACGCTTCAAGATGCAAGTGATCATTCGCACTATGAAGTAAACTGCGAGAACGCATCCGTCGAGGTTGGGACTGCGGACGAGGAAGCATCAGCTGAGTACACTCCCCACGAAGCAACGATATCATCGTCCCAACTCCACGACGACGACGACGACGTTCCAGTGGAAATGGCTTCGTAGGAGCTGAAGAGAAACTCGTAGACCCAAAGATTGCAGATCCCAGCACGACAACTGTGGATGGGAATCCTTCGCAAACGCAGGTTGAAGCATAATGTTATGGATGAATACGACAGACTCTCCATGATCCGATCTCTTATGAAGCGTATGAACACATTTCGTTGGCACTCTCACCGCATGCGTTTGTAAAATCTAAATTATTCAGAGGGATCATAAACACTAGCCTCCATCACATTCGGAATAGTTCGTGGCGAAGACGCGAGAGCGTCGTAAGTAGCAAGTGCTTGATGGACGCGTCGATGTCGCAGTCAATGTCGTCCTCGGTCAGGAATGCGATGCTGCTGAGTGTGTGGTACCCTCGCTGCTCGAGCTCCCGGCCAAACTCAATCAGGTCCGGATGGCACGCACTCATCCATTGAATAACTTCGCCCTGCGAGCAAACTACCGACACAGCCATTAGTACCAGTGTGTGAGAGAGAGAGATAAAATGTCATTTCGGTAGGGTAAGCGCAGATGCTGACGTGGACGCATTCCCTCTCACCTGGACCAAAGAGACTGGCATTCTCCTTTGCGTCATCGAGGCGCTTGCGGACTCGAGGACTCATGGGCGGCGCCTCCATCTCTTCGTCGTCGTCGTGGTGATTTCCGACATCTTTGAGCTTTGCCTGCCGCATTTTCTTGCTGCTGATCGAACTGCAGGATGCACCGCTGGCACCGCCTTCGTCATCTTCGTCTTCACAGCGAGAGCCGAGACTCGTCGGCGACGGCGGTCCTTTCTGGACGAGCGGCATCTCAACGCTATTCGAGTCTTCGTCGCTGTTGGTGGTGAGGGAGGGGGGATCCTGGCGCTTCCGCTTCGTAGAGGTGGTAGCAGTGAGCTTGGCAGGCGCCGAGGTGACTCCAGACGCGACCATTCCTCGATCTGCATCCTTATCCCCCACGGGTTGCTATTTATACCTCCAATGTTGCTGCGTGAGCACTACCTTGGAAACGTCGCTGCGTTTCATACAAGAAATGCACGGGAGACGCATGTGGCAAATAGACGGCGTGGGAGAGTGGTGCAAACACAAATCATACGTAGCATTCTGAATTATAAACATCATCATCTATCCATCCTCGCACCCGCGCGCTACATTAGTTAGCCAGTGTATAGATTCCACGGAGTATATAACATATCCCCTCCCTCAAAATATTAGCTTGAAGGGAGAAGAAAGATACAGCTTTTGAGCGTCTCTTCTCCAATGTCGAACGCGCGAGGCAAAAATCAACCAAGCGAAGCTGCTGCGACGCTTAAATGTCGTCGAACTCAAAACCAATGTCGTCGTCGTCGCCTTCCATGGCCATATCGACTGTGGTTTCGTTGATACGTGCGTTGTCTGGCAATTCGCCGTACGCCTTCAGACTACGGGCTTCATCTGCGTTGTATTTGTGAATGATATCGACCTTGCCGTCTTGGTATTCACGGAGACTCACGAGAATGATGTCGCCGGCACCGACCCACACTTTCTTTCTCATTTTGCCGCGAATGTGTCCAAGTCGGGTCACACCGTCAAAGCAGTACGCTTCCAGACGGCCGTTACCGAGCATACGAACAACTTGCGCATACTCTGGAATAAACGCCACCATAAACAATCAACCCATATTAGCAAAAAATGACTGCACGCAGCTCTTCCAACATATCCCTCTTTTCTTCCTTATCAGGAATGGGACGTCTAGTGGACAGAGAATAAAAGCGCACCTTGTCCGTCTTCCTTGAACTCGAGCTCGCGCTTGTTCTCTTCGTTGTCGTTCTTCCCACGACGACGGTTTTTACCTCCTTTTCCCTTGTTCTTTGGCATCGTTGCGCTCGATTCTCCCTTGTTCTTTCCCCCCTACAGCACTCCGGAATGTGCGAAAATGAAGCACCCTCGCTTCTCTCTCCCCACCGTTTTCGTTGGTTTCTGGCCGCTCTCGTCGTCGCACCCCATTTCCGCCAATCACCATCGGGTGTTGACCAAATTACAGCCAATAAGCAGCCACAGAGGGTTCGGTTTGGTGACTTTCCTCATACCATTGGACTATAATCACAGAAAACAACGATCTTTGTGCTTATCCGCTCACATTTGCAGAAGCAGGCAGCTATATCGGTAATTTATGGAAGCTTGGTGGCGCATTGGCCAAATATATTTGCCGAACTCGATGCAGACAAAGCGGCGTGAATGGAGCGGATCTTCATGCGCAGCGCCAGAACGCAAACCAGGATCTCGCTCTTCCGCGCGATCTCCCGTCGCCACACGAGCGTCTACCGCTACAGCAGACACTACTGACCGACCGCAACGACGTCGCTCTATCCGAAGAGTCCAGATCTTGCGACGAGCAGCACGGCACAGTTGACGTGAACGAGGTCGCAGTGTCGTCATGGAGAACGAACCCCTGCTTCAACCAACAACCCCCACAGCGTCCGAATGGCGGAAACGCGATGCGATTTCCCCGACGCTTCGCGAACGAACGCGCGCAAAGCTAGCCGATGCATCGTCTTCCATCGAGCCTGGATCGTGGCGACATCGCGCCAAACCGCCAAATTACCCGTCGCGAAGATCCACAGGGGACAGCGCTTCGCAAGCGAACTACAGTACGTTCCGAGCGGCCGGTGTGAATGGGAAAGAGAGCGCGTTCTCGGGGAATGGCGCGAAACTCGGGCTTTCGATGGTCGTCGCACGCAAGCGGCTTCTGCAGGCGATCGAGCATCAAATCCAGGAAAAAGAGAAAAGCACAAACTTCACGAGAGAGTTCCGCGATCCGTTCTCGCTGTTGCTCGTGATTTGCGCCGTCTTCCGGTTTACCGACTTCGCGCGGAAGGCCAATGAAGATACGCTCGCGCCTTTCTTCGAAGGCGCGTTTCTGGTCGCGGCTGCTACGCTGAATATCCTGTTGAACCTGACGCAAAAGCGCCGACACCATGACGAAATGGCCGAACGGGTGCGTGTTGCGATCATGAATATGGTGGATGCTAGGCAAGATGAAGAAGGTGAATCTCCTCGGTCTTGGATTGGCGGTGTGAAGCCCACGCTTTTGCTGCCGTCGGCGAGCTACGTGGCTTGCTATCGCGACAGCCAGTGGCAGCGCATCCCGATGAACCTGCTGGTTGAAGGGGACGTCGTCGGCTTGATGAGTGGTGACGTGGCTCCCGGCCAAGTCCGAGTGGTTCTCGACCCTACTGGCAGCCATCTACAACAGAAGCACTACAGCGATGCACCGCAGCGCCTTATTTACCCGCGTGGGAGCAAGATTCCGTCTTGGAATAACCAGTTCGCCGGCACCGCGCGCTGCAATGCCACGTTTAATCCTGCGTTGCTGCTCGAGCTTTGTGGGGAGATGCGCATTTTCGAAATGATGGAGACCCCAGTTGTGAGTGACATTGAAGACGCGTTTTTCCGCATCAACCGTCCGGAAACGTACACCCAGAAGCTGCAAGCGAAAGCTCGTTTGATCGCCATCTACGTATGCACTCTGTACTCAGTGCTGGTGCTAGTAGCCATTGGTCTCCGCGTTGTGCTGCAACATCGGTCGCTCTACACGACGCTGAATCACATTCTGCTCGGACCCATCGGCATTTGGCTTTGCTTTGCGTCGCTGAACACTCCGTTTGTGCTGTTTCTGGCTGAGGCTGCCGCTACGGCGTCCATTTTGGGCTCATTTGAGAGCATCGTGCTTCCGAAGAAGAAAGCTCAAGCTACAGCAGCAAATCAAAGTGAAGATGGGGGACAGGATCCCAGTTCTGTGCACTCGCCAAGCAAAAACAAAGCCACCGCTTCGACAGAGACAGAGTTGGACGAAATCCCCGCTCTCGAATCGGACATCTACGACTTTGAAGATCGAGAAAAGGTGCGGTCGGAGAAGGCTTCCAAGCAAACAGCGTTTCGGCGATCCTTAGAGTATTTCCTAGTCGCTCTTCGATTCCGTACAATGAGCTGCATTGACGCACACGCCAGCAGCAGCGAGGACCAAGCCGCTCGACTTCCCGTGCCATTTCGGTCCTTCCGTCTCCTTGAGCGCCTGGGGAGCACGACGATGCTATGCTGTTTCGACGACGACATTTTGTGCGAGCAGACCCCCTCCGTGGAAGAAATTTTCTTGCTGAACGACAAGCAGGGAGGCTCAACAGTGCTTGATTTGCACCCTGAGCGCGAGTGTGAGACTGGCTTAAAGTTTGAAGACCCCAGGTGGAAACAGCACCTGCCATCGCTCAAGCCCATCGGTTTGGCTATCATGCTGAACGACGCGGAAGACCCTGCACGCCACTACCATACATCGATGAAATATCTTGTGAATGAGACACTCTCCAACTTGGACGACGTGTCAACGGGTGGGGTGAGGGATCCGTGTCTGCGTAGCTGTATGCAGCGTCTCTCTGCGCATGTCCGGATGCTTCCTTTCCCGAAGCACTTACTAAACCTGTCCAGAGAGATGGGCTTTGTCGTCGAGGATGACCTCAATGTATTCCAGCGTCAGCAATCGATTCATATTATCTGTCCTCGCTTAGCCCACCACGAGCACACAACTGACCATCACGAGCAGGGCCAAGACGATACAAGATACCGAGGCAACCTAAAGACGCACTTGTACTCGACCGTTGTCCAGGATAAGCGAACGAACCGCCACCAGCTGCTCTCTCGGGGACATCCAACAATTGCATTGACACAATGCAGTGAGTACTGGGATGGCAAATCGATTTGTCCGCTCACAAGCGAGAAGCGACGTGCGATCCTTGAAATGTACAATCAGTGGCGCGTCGAGGATTTGGATTGCGTGGCTTTGTCGTACGTCCCAGTTCCGCACAAGCTCAATGCACTGTTCAATCGCAATCACCACCCTGATGGATCGACGCACTCAGGAGGGATGAGCCACCAGACTGACATGCTGCCTCCAGTGTACCTTGTGGATGACAGCATCGCTGGGGAAGGGAATGCCTCAGATGGGGCGATGCCAGCGAATGAGCGGTTCCGAATGCGTGAAAAATCCCGCAGCCAGCCGAATGCGTCTCCAGTCGCCTCACCGTCCTCGGTGGACGACAAGAGGTTTAGCTCTATTGACTTGGAAACGTCCAGCAGTCAAAACAACCTGACTGGTGCTCACCGCTCCATGTCTCCAACGTCAAGACAGCGGAACTCAGGCGGAGTGGTCTCGCTTAGCGACGTCACATCTTCTACGGCGATGAATCCATCAGAGACAGGCTCGACCGAACGAGACTCGTTGCTTTGGAGAATCCAAGAGGATCAGATATTCCTCGGTATGGTCGCTACGGGTGTCCAGCCAAAGAAGGGGATCCCCGAGTTCATTGAAGATCTCACCGCGAGCGGTATTCGCTTCGTGTACTTTTCCCCACGCAATATGCGCCGTAGCAAACTTCTCGCCGAGAAAATGGGGATTGAAACGGATTGGAATTGCGCAATCTCGCTGCGGTCGCTAGACAGCGATGATCCCGATCCGCACCGCATGACATCGAATTACTCGGATTGGGATGTGAAAGCGCGGCTTCCGCATGGGGTGGAGGCCATCAAACGGCATCTCGAGGAAGTAGACAACGTTCCTTTGCTGGTTTCGCTGTACACTGACAGCACGCCCGAGACTATCAGCGAGATGGTTTCGATTTTCCAAGAAAACAATGAAGTAGTCATGGGTGTTGGGTCGTCCCTTAAGGAAAGCAACGCGCCGCTGTTTTCAAAAGCAGACACTGCGGCGGCGTTACAGGGCGGACTGCATTCTTTCTTTGACGAGAAGCTACCGAAGGGGAGAGAGTTGCCCGTGTTTTCGGATGAGGATATCCAATTCAGCCACATTCTCAATACACTCACGTGCTCCTTCCGAATCAAGAGCAAGGAAGACGACCTCAACAGCAAAGACGCGACACCCAGCTTGACGCATCTGATTGAGCTCATTCGGTTGGGACGCTGCGTGCTGACGAATTTCCATCAGATGACCGCGTTCATCTTTGTGTCGCAGTTGTTTATTGCAACGCTGATTCTCGCGTCCTACATTGTGCCATTCCCACTTGTGCCGCAGCTCAGTTGCGCATCGATCTTCTGGCTTCTGTGGATCCTCGTGCCTGCGCTTAGTCTCTCGATGCTCGCGTCGGCAAGTGAGAAGGACGTGATGAAGCACACTCCGCGAAAGAACGAGGAGATTGAGCTCCAAGAAGATTTGCCTCGCTTGGCGACGTATTTCCTGATCCGGCATTTACCGTCAGCGCTTCTCGCTATCGGTGTGTTCGAGTGCTTGCTAGGCTTCTCGCTTGAATCATCGCGTGATCAGCTCGGCGCGAAGTACCAAGATTTCCAGTGGTTCGACTTCATGCTGCATAACTCGATTGTGTTGGCGCGCCATAGACCGCCCGTTGTGGCTGCTGCAGTGGATCGAGCAGAGGCGGGGATGTTGCTGATGATTGGCGTCTCCATATTGGCGTCATCGTGTGGATATCTGTATCGCTGCGAAAGCATTTTCTCGATGTCTCCACTTCGAAATCTCATGTGGGTCGGAACGTCATCCGGATTGTTTGTCGTCCAACTGGTTATCAGCATGGTGCGTGCCGGTTTTGTCGGGAGCGATGGCCACACGCTCTGGTTCTTTGTGGGCGAAGTCGTGCCGTGGTACTTTTGGCTCCTGTTTCTCGTGTGGCCGATCCTCGTGATCGCAATCGACGAAGTCGTGAAGTCTCACGACCGG